>JAUZNJ010038634.1:0-19670 GCA_034780135.1 Jordanella pulchra
CATCAGTTCTGACTGATGCAGGAGAACTGATGAAGTCTCTTGGATGAGAGGCGAAATGTCTTCTTGAAAACTACACATCTAGTTGTCTAAACTGAACTTTCCTAGCTTGACCATGACCTGGATGACTGAAAACCTTCACCGTTTTGTTAAAATCACACATTTTAAAAACCGCATTAATAATACTACAAAAAAATGACATCTAATGTATTTATGTGGCCAACAATCACTGTCGACTTGGTGTTCTTGGCCTATGTGGCTAAAAGTTTGCACACCACAGCTTAAAACAGTCAGTAAAGGGTGGAGGTGCAACTAAGGTTGAAGTTGTCAAAGTGGCAAAAGTACCAACATTCTTGTTTTTCTGATAAATTACCGTTTTGTCTTAAAACATAAATTTCAAAAAGAATAAATCTTAGTCTCCATCTTGGAAGCTGCATCGTCCTGCTCTTTTGCTTCAAATTATGTTTTTATTTTCCACTTAACGGTGCTAAAACACAAAGGAAGCCAGTATAAGATCCAGACTGATGTTTTCACAAAAATGAATCTAATTATTGATTACTTCTCAGTCTCCAAGCACAGTGTTTTCCTACCTGCTGTTATACAATTCTACCTCAGACGTAGTTGACTGCTGTTGAGCATTTATAAAAAGACACCGTTCATAGGATTAACTTTTAACTGCCATGCAGACACACGAGCACAGCTCCCTGCAGACAAACCTTTTGTCAGATACTCCCAAAGACAAAAAGAAGCAGTAGAAAGCAGAAAAGAGACGATGATGCACAAAGTCAATCTGTTGTGTTCATTGTGCGATGGGCCTCAGGTTCTCAGGTGTAAGGTTACTCTTTAGTGCTTTTCCTCAGGGCCGAGCTGCTGCAGCGTAACCGACTCTGATATCCAGTTTCCAGGCTTCCTGATCTGTATTGAGAATCAACTGTAGCCCCTGAGAGCCAAATGGATTTTTCTGTTTAATGTCTGCCCCAACATCCTGCCAAAAAACAACAACTGCTTTATGAATATTTGGCAAAACCTGAATAATTTCTTCACTCGTTTGTGGATCATGCTGCTGTATTTGTGTTCCCTAAAGAAGGCGTTATTTATGCACGTATTTTCTACAGGCTACACTTTGTGTTTCTAAGTCAGAGACTTCTATGATGTGGTGCTTGAAGTTCATACAACGCCTGTATGTGTTTTTAGCGACTGATCACTAAAACCGAAGCATTGCTATTAAGAGACGGTGGTTTATCTGCTTGCAGTCGAATGCTTTTTCATAACTTCCTTATCTCTGAGGTTTCTTTAGCTTCCTTTAGCAAAAATTAAAGAAATACTTCCTGTCATCTACCAAATGTTAAAATTATTAATTATTATATAAGCATTTTATTTGAATCGTAATATCTACCATGCAAACATAGAAATCTTTTTATTTTGGAGATTTTACTGCAGGGAGCTTCGTTAGTCATCATGTAAACCAAACGTGTCTGTACTGCTCGAGATATTTCACACACGGTCATCGAATTACAACAAAACTCGCTGCATTTTGTTTGGATTTTATGTGGGGAAAAGAACATGCAGCACTATGTAATTATAAAGGGGAAGCATGTTTTTTTTTGTGTTTTTTTTTAAGTTTCTCAAGTGGGTTGCACATTTATGTTCAGCTTAGTCAAAACTTTATGGAACAACTTTTGGCTTCAAATCCTTTAAGACGTGTCTCTACCAGCTTTGCACAGAATTTCTTTTCCTTTTCTTGTTGGCAAAATATCTCGAGCTTAATCATATTGAATGGTTCATTTCTGTTAAAATGAACTAAATGGATAAGGGAAATCCTGGTTAAAAATGGATAAAAAGAGCTTCTTTTGTTGGCCAGACTGGAGCTTCACCATCCAGAAGTGTCAAAGGAGTTATTTAGGTATCAGAACTCTGGAGGATCAAGAACTTCTAGCGTCTGGCCTGGGAACACCTTGGGATCCCTCAGAATGAGCTGGTGGATGCTGTCGATGAGCGGAGGACGTCTGTGGGTCCCGTTCTCTCAATGACTCCTTGGATTAGCAAGAAAAAGTTGCAGGAGTGTGAATACTTTACCAGCTCCAATCACAGTTTAACAGTTTAATATATGAAAACGGTTACAAAATGTGCTTTTGATGTATCAGTGCCACACCATGGGCCACCTCTACTGCCATATCTGTGCAAAGGGATCATTAAAGGCCTCCTAGATGGGTGTTAAGATAAAAAACTCTCTGCTGTTTATGACTGGATAAATCTACAGACGGTTCAGACTGTCAGCTTTCTAAATAAAAGACAGTTTGTTGGGAAGAAGATGCTGATGGCTGATTTAATGTTTGAATGAAAAGAACATTGACTATTTTCAACTATTTATGGGTTAGGAAAACAGCACTTTAAATTCAAAGTCATGCTTCCAATTTTCTCCTAAAATATTATTACAGCTAATTGTTTTATTATTACATGTACTTTTTTCATGTAATCTAGATATAAATTTCCTGTCGTTTTTAGATGTTTAGTTGTTTGACTTCTTTATTTTGATTCTGGTGTCTTATACGAGTGAAATCTGTTTATCGTCTGAAATTCTTTGGTGTTTTTTTTTTGCACCACAAACAAAGAAATCTGCAGAGAACATCCAGACAAACGTGTCTCCAGTCTGTCCTTAAGTGGCCATGTCCTGCATGTTTTATCCATGCCCTAATTCAACACAGCTCAGTGAAATAAACGCTTCATTAGCAGATCTCTGCAGAGGTAGGAGACGTGTAGGAGACGTAAGGACATACTAGAACATGAAGGACAAGGGACCCTTCAGGACGTTTTGGTTACTCCTCGTTGAAAACATCCATGCATGTAACTGAAAACTAAAGAACTTAAAGACTGTTTTCTCTGTGTTGCATGTGTGCAGCCTTTTAAAAACCCTCTGGGGGGTGGAAAAAAATAGGACGCTAAATTACAGCAAGGGAGAAAAAGCCATCTGTGTTGAAACACAGAGGCAAACGGAGGTCCAGCCAAAATGACTCAGCTGTTTAATCCGCCTGTGTTGATCCAAACAGAATAAATGTGACCACTTACTCAGCTAAGGCGGATCATCGCAGCGCTATGGAGAACGATATGCTGAGTAACATGGCTCAGCTCCAGGTTTCTGTGTGTTTGCTGCTGCACATTAGACTGAGGGATCCGATTACCTTTTGCATAAACTGAACCCAGATTGGAGACAGGTGGAGGGGAAATTGGTGCCGTTTGGCTCTGGGTCATGTTGCTAGTAAGAGCTAGTTGTCGCACTGTTGACCAGCAGAGTCTGATGCCTTTTGATTTTCTTTTTAAAATCAAATAACAAAGAGTAATGTCCATGTACTTGGACTAAGACTCACTGATAAGAGTTTTATTGCTTCTGGTGATTAAAGTGGTTTATGAGAACTATCTTTATTTTTCCTCAGAAACGGATCTTCAGTTTGTACTAATTTATTTTGTTGAAGTTGTGTGCTGCTGTTTGACTTCTCAGTCAGAAAAATGTGCGTCGTTCCAGTAAAAACTCTCGCCTTCCTGCCCCGGGGGACATAAACTGCTCGTAAAATGTTTGTCAAAGAGACCGGCTCGGCAGCCAAACGGGTCCAGCGTGGATTAAAGCTCCGATCTCCAGGAATTTAAATCACTGGCAGAAGCCAAACATGTCTGTCAGCCGTTCTGATGCTTTTAGTTTAAACAGAAGCAGCTTCAGTTGCTACAACATAAGACTCTTTGTTCTGACTATTTTTCGTTTGAATGTTTTTTACTTGTTCAGATTTTTTGTGGTGGGAAGAAAGGATGGTGGTCCTAAGCCACACATTTCCACTAAAAGAGAATAAAGGAGCTTTTAACTTAAAAAAAAAAAATCTTTAACACTTCTGGTAAAGTCTAACAGGACCAGCTTCAATCTATTATTAGACTCCTTTGTAACGTCTTATCTTCTGCGTCATAAAACATAACAAAGGGAGTGTTTGAAAAGATCCATTTATAATGATCTCCAGCAAAACTACAATAATTAACTAAATCATTGTTGTTAAAATGTGGATGAAACGAATTTATTAAATGTTATAAGGGAATAATCATCACATTGAATCCAGACTGCATACATGAAATGTTACCAAAAAATCAGCAATCTGAGGTTAATAGGTGATTTTAAACTGTGTGGTAGGGCTGCAACTAACTGTAATTTTGCTAATCGATTCATCTGTTTATTTTTTTTTTTTAAT
The DNA here is from genome assembly GCA_034780135.1 of Jordanella pulchra. Classification (NCBI taxonomy): domain Eukaryota; kingdom Metazoa; phylum Chordata; class Actinopteri; order Cyprinodontiformes; family Cyprinodontidae; genus Jordanella; species Jordanella pulchra. The sequence continues at coordinate 4,224 of JAUZNJ010038634.1, forward strand.
AACTCGATTAATAATCAGATGGTAAAAGGTTCCTAAAAGATTTTCTTACAGAACTAAACCAGGTGAGAGTAAAACTTTTTCACCTGAGTAGTTCTGGATAGAACATATTGATGGACGAAAAACTTTTTTAAATCTTAAATACAAAGTATTTATGTATACTTTTTAACAATTTTAGTATAAATTCTGCTCTAAGTGGGGTGATCAATCAGCTAAAGGGGTGTTTGAGTCTCCAGTTAACGATTAATCAATTACAAAACGAGTTGACAATTATTTCAATAATCGATTAATCCGATTAGTTATTTCAGCCCTACTGTGTAGTAATCAGGTGAATATTTAAGTGAAACAGTTTAGGAGGGAAAAAAAAAAGAGACAATATTTAAAACGACATTTCGATCAGATTTATATCAGATTTGTAACCCAGACTTGAAAAATAGACAACTTTGTGTGTGTGACCTACGTTAGCTGTGCAGAAATGGAATATGCCTCTTCTGTGCTCTCTTTGGTCTGACTACAGGTTGGGCTTTCAGGTCAAGCCAGCTACCCGTGCCTGTGAGACAGCGCTGAGGGAAGGCTCATGGCAGCTCTGGCTGCTGTAGTTAAACGTTAATGGTTGAACGATTGCTGTTTTTACATGAAGTCACTTAAAAAAAAAAAAAAAAAAAAAAAAAGTTGCTTAAGGCGTCTGAAAAATAGAGCAACAAAGTCACTAAGTTGGCACACAGCTCTTTCTCTAGGTTTCCTTCTCTGTAGCCAAGTCACAGTAAGACAGACAGGAGCTGGTTGTGATGGTTTTTCAAAATAATGTAAATTCTAGAATTTTATGATATTTAAATGTATGTTAAACTCCGGTAATGATTAGAATTATTGGGCAAATATAAAGTATGTTATATAATGTGCTTTAGATTGTTTTACCTGTTTATTTATCCATTCTGAAGGGGTGGTGGCTTTTATTTTACTGTGGAGGTGCGCCATGATCAGTCACGTGTGATGGAAGCTCTGGAGAAGTTTACTGATTTGCAGGATTCTATCACCAAAGTATTCTAATAATTCAGATACTTTCTATCATCTGTTGTTGTACATTGGCATCAGAAACTTTTCATGCCCGAGTTTGCGTCAGTTTCAGGTTTGATAAATTGGTTTTCTGGTAATATGCATATTATCTGCAAATCATGAAGACACTAAAAAAGTAGGATAATTTCTGAGAACAGCTGCTGTTGAGCTTAATTTACACACTCAAATCAGTTTGTACCTGGCATGTTGATCAGTTTTCTACATCCTAAAAAGTTTACACTTGTTTTAATTAGGGCCGAGCAATCAATTGCATTTGCAATACAATTGGAATTCAGCAAATTGTAATTTTTTCAAACCGTAGAGGCACTCCATTTTAGTCGTATAACAGTTAATAAAAATAAGACACAAAATTTCTTACTCCACTCAAAGTTGGTTCAATGCCACACAGAAAGGAAGAGACACTTGCAGCCAGCACACAGCTACATGCATGAGACCAGAAGTAAGAAGTTTTTCATGGATGAGCAAGCGGTGAAACATCTATATGATCAAATCACAATAAAATCGCAATGGTTGAAAATAATCACAATTTAGAGTTTTGTTAAAAGCATTCATCCTTCTTTTTAATGCAAGCAAACCTTCTGAAGGTCAGACCCTTAGAAAATGACTTCCTACATATGTTAACTCCAAGCAATCATGGATCAATGTTGATTACGATTCACTTTGTCTCTGGTTTGTGTAGAAAACTCATGCAGTCTCAACCAAGAAAAAACACATAGAGAATATCTGGGGTGTTATTTTACATCCGTTTCATAAAAACTTCTCTCATCGGTTATAATGACTTTCATGTCTTTACAAGCTTATCACGTCTCTTTATGTCTGTTTTGTTGTGAGGACAGTGAGTTGGCAGTTTTCCATTCCTGACTTATTTGCTCTTTGCAAAGGTTATTTGCAACATTCAATGTTGACCAGGCTAACGTCCGTCAGGCCCGTCTGTCACAGATACCGGCTGGTCTATCCTGCCGTCGTCCCTTCCTCATGTCATCCTGCCAGGAAACATTCAGTCCACAACATGTGACACGTCTGCTGCATCTCCATGACATCTCTGTGTCCAGAAGGAGAGCTGCTTCTCTTGTTACACATAGAAACGTCAGAAAATGTCAGAAAATGAAGAGATTTATGCAATAAAGGAATTTTAGCAAGAGAAGCTATTCTGGCTTTTATTGTATTTATATAAATATAAGCTATGAATATAAACTTATATTTTATTTAGACATATTGTAGAATATATGTACATTCAACAGTTCCCAATATTATTTATCTTCACAATTACTCCTCCAACACATGTTGACCCTAATCCAGGCAAGTAAAAATAGTTTGATACACATAAACTTGAAGTTTTAAAACCCTCATATTATGAGTTTACATAAGTAATTATTTCACTTTTCCCTTGTTTCCTGTAAACACATCATAAGATTTTCTCAAAACATTTATCTGTGATGAAACTTTGCCACATCTGTGATTCACTTGCTGAAGGCTTGCTGTTATGTTTTGGGAGGATAATAATAACTGAATCCAATCCAGAATTAAAATAAAATAGATTTGCCAGGAAAGGATCCACGGCTATCAAATGAAAATAGCTCTGACATCTTATATTAGTTTTATTTACTGTACCAATACACATAATTCCATGTTAATGTTATGAAGGACATGTTATAAGTCAGCTAGCTTCAGCAGCCAGAAAGGAAGAGGAACTGGCCTGTTTGAGGACGCAGGGTTACACCATACCTCTGCAGGGTGCTGACATCACAACATCACACATCCTGTCTTTGCTTAATAGTTTAACATCTACGTAAGCATTGCTTACGCACCTACATTCAGCACACCTGGATCAAGGCGTGGTTGTCTGGAATCTCATTTGTGCTCGTCACTGGTCACGTCTTAAAATAACATCCTCTGCTTTTACCCTAAAGTACCTCCGGCTAAATTTAAAACCACAATAGCAGAGCGTAGGAAATCAGATTTGCATATCACTGGCTGCAGTGACCTGTGTGCAGAGTTAGATATGAGTCAGATGGCAGAAGAGGAAATGATGCTCTCATTGAGTAAAAAAAAAAAAAAAAGCCATGATGTTCAGACATTCTTGCATTTCGAAGTCAATCAAGGTTAATACAGCATTAATATTATGAGAGAGCAGCCGAACTATATCAACCATGAAACAACATGACTAGATTCTGTTCAAACATTTAAATTTGCTTAAATCAGCTGTTCACCCCGACACAGAGCAGCACAGATGGGAGATATCTGCTGTTCTGTAGCAAAGCTTTGCCACACACGCTAACCTGCATCCACAACAATGCGACTGCATATTTGAGTTGAAGGCTATTGTTAGGTCGGTTTCAGGTTTGAAAGGACTCTTCTGTGATTCGCTGCTCTCTTACTTTTGTAAAAGCTGAGTGACACGAATGGAACCTATTAAAACCGTTTTGAAAAGCTAAAATATCTTATCTGCTTGTACAACCTTTTGCAATAAAAATCACTCCACATTCAGTTCTTTATCAGTGCTTTATAAACCTCATTTAACCTTTGATTGGCTTTGAAATTATTTCAATCTTGCATCAAGTACAAAAAATATTGTTGCTATATATTTACAAGGAAGCCAAGCAGAAAAGGAGAGTGAAAAGCGAGTACATTTTGCTGCCTCTAAAGGAGGAAAACTGTCAACACAAAGTGCTTCCCTATACAGAGATGAGGGTGATTTATAAATTAAAAACATCAACGAAAGCTTCCAATGTTAACTTTACAGCTTGTTTAGACAAAACCCAACATCGCTTATCAACCTGAACACCTTATAACTGTGGAGCACGGTGGTGGAGGAGTGATGATCAGGTCTTGTTTTGCAGCCACAGGAGCCTGGTACTGTTTTTTTTTTTTTATCAAGTTGATAATAAACTGTTCTGTATACACCTAGACATCATTGTAAGACTCTTATAAAGTCAGAGAAAAAGTGTTTTGCTAAAGTTTATTGCTGCTTAAGAGCTGCTGGATCATTAGTTATACTTTTTTCTTTTTCTTTATGTACAGCTTTTCCACTTTGAATCAATCTTTGTTTAATAGATGATTTTTTTGCTGGCAGATTTTTTTCTATTTAAACATATTATTTAGATATGTTTCCTTCATTCAACTGATAAAAAGGACACAATGATAAAAAAAATGTTATATAATTTCTGATGTAAAAAAAACAAAACGATAACTCTATCAAATCAAACAATGCATTATCAATGGTTAGCAGCTGGAGGAAGTTGTAAAGCCTGCTCTTTGTGTGATCTGAAAACATGGCTGCTGATGGCACTAATGAATCAGCTAAGGCACGCATGTATCGACCGATTCCAACACAAAAATAAATAGCTAATATCAACCCATACTATGGGCCAGTCAATGTATCAGTCTGCCTCTACTTTTGGATATATTTAGGTTATTTTAGATGCTGGTCTTTGCCTTCAGCAGAGAAGTGTAAGGGCCTGGGTATGTTGATCACGAGAAATGCTGAGAAATAATCCGCTCTGCTGTTCTAAGCTTCACCTGCGGATCCTGTAAAAGACGATACAAGCGTTTGAAATGAGTTTCCTCCATAGGAAAGCTGGATTTTCTGGATTGTAAAGAGCCAGTTGAGGTATTTCGTGGATCAAGGTAACTTTAGAAAATCAGGATTTCCAGACACATCCCACAGGGAGGAGAACCGAAACTTGGTGGAGAGACTAAATATCTCATCTGGCCATTTCGGTAGAATTAGGTGGAGAGTTGCAGAGTTCTGAACCTGCTATTGCTTAGACCCAATCTTGGTTTAGTATGAAATGATGGAAGGATGTATGGATGAGACCTGATGCATAAAAATCTACTATAAAAGAGGGTATTCTTGTTCTCATAGTCCTCCATCTAGGAAGTCCAGTTATCATTTTTCTTAAGTGCAGATACCTCCATTGTTTTCTGAGTCGCTTTTTTCCCTTGTTGATCAAAATCCGACTTAAAGTTTAAAACTTCAGAGAAAGAGGCGGGCAGGCCTGCTGACAGTTACATACTTTTATTGTCTTGAAAGGAGACAACGATGTGATTTAACGTTACACAAGGATTTCATAAAAGCACCGATAACAGCGTGCCAGCTGCTCTAAATCTACAGTTTAAACCAGAACGCTGCTAATGCTAATCCATAATTAGCCCATGATGGTTCAGATGGTGTGTTTGACAGAAAACTTGATAATCGGGAAAATCGTCTCAGTGTAAGATTCCCATCAGCTGCTGCCTGCACCAACTGCAGCAGAGTGATGTGACTGTTGGGTTTCTCAGGTCAAAGTCTGCATCTTTTGTGCTGCATGTGCAAATCAAACGACCACCCCCACCCAAGCACCGCCATCCATCTTCTGAACTGAATGTCACATCACATTTATAATGATTCGTCGGGGGGGGTTCCCACCTTAATTCGTTTTCAGCATCCTCAGAGACTCCATCACATCTTCTGCTAGACCACACCTCCAAGTGAAGAAATTATATGTACTTCAGAAATAGCGAATCGATGAGCCCCCCCACCCCAAAAAAAATAAATAAATAAATAAATCAGTGGGGCATGGGTGGGTGCAACACAGAGTGCAATTTATGGGAGTTTGCTGAAAATGAAGATAGCAGCTGGAGACAAAAGAGAGGGCGTGTCTGGGCAGGGGAAAGGAGAATAGAGGCAAAGGATGAAAATTGATTTGTCTGGGGGATGGGATGAGTCAGGGCAGAGGGGGAGTAAGGAGGAGGTGAAAATCAAGCTGCCTGAATAATATAGACAAAGAACAAAGGCACTCAGTCTCTGGCTCACTACATTTCTTAACTTGCGTTAAACTTTTTCCTTCTCATTTGAATTATTTTGTTTTACGACATATCAACTCAAATTCATAGCGTTCTAAATGTCTGTAGACAAGTGTAAAACATTGGTCATTAATACGGTCTGAATGAGAAGAAACATGTAAAAAGGACAAATGTTGAATTGTTTTTTGCTCAACTGGATGTTGAGGAATATACAGCAACCTCTGCAAACAACGTTTCCTCCGATCAGGATGTGTGAAAATAAATTGATTCATAGCAGAAGCTTAATGCCACTCTGAGAATTCAAGAAAAAAGCCTTCCCTTCATTTGAGTCAATTTGTTAAGGAATATGAAGCAGCATAAAGTTCTCAGGGTCAAAGTCATCGATAAGACATGAGAAATGAAACTGAATAATTTACCAATAAGTGTTCTTTTAAGCAGAGTACCAAGGAAAGTTTAATTGCTACTTGATCACCTGTGATGCTCTACCACTCCTCGAAATTGGAAAACATAGAAAACATTTTTATGCAAATAATCTGCTGAACTATTGAAAGTGGCTATCAAGACCAGACATGGAGAGGAGGATAAAAATGATAAAGAATAATAACAGGATTAAAAAAAAAAATCTCCAAAGCTCCCTGCAGCAAACACTCATACCTTGCTATGTCTCCCTAGCAACCATTAAATGCTACCTGCAGGCCAACCTGTTGTTTGAGAGTCATGAAAGGACGCAGTTATTTATCTACCAATGCAATACATTCTTATGTTGTCTTATAAAAAGACATTGGTCATAACAAAGCCATTCTGCTTGAATCCAATTTTCTTAGAGTGTGGATGAAGCCGGAGATTTATAAGTATGCCAGAGGATTTGAAATGCCATAGATCTGTTTTCCATTGAACGCCCTCTGTACTTTTGTAAGAGTACATGGCATCATGGATTTCCTGAAAATAATCCAACAGGCTAGAAATGGATCATCATTTTGTTTTTGTTTTTTAGTGGGACAATAATTTTAAACCTTTCCAAATTAGCACCAAGATATTTCACCAGACAGGAAACCTTCCTTAATCTTTTACCATTTTAGCCCCATTTTGGAGCAAACCTTTATTCTCCAACTCTCTGTGTTTCTGTGGTAGCAGAGTAAGTGCTTTCCTTGTCTGGGGTCTGTTCTAAGGTTCTGTGCTGTTACAGTGAAACAATAAATCAATATATCACTTTGGTTTGTAATTTTGGAAGAAGCTGTTAAAATGATGAGAAATGGGGAAAACTGAAGAAAAAGTCATCCCAAAGGAAGCTGGGAAACAATCCTGGGAGGCAAATCCATCCTTTAGAGAAGACTCTTAGGTTCATTTTGAACTAATGTGGTTCTAATTGGTTTCTCTTTGTGAAATCCTAGACAGATAGTTAACAGATTACGGTCATTGTCGGGGGTTTTTTTTTTCTCGCTACACTTGTAATTTGCAAATAAGCCGATCATAGATATTTTGTGGTAAAGAATAGTTCAGATTGGAAAAAGCTGTGAAGGTAATGTGACTTTCTCAGCAGAAGAAACGTAAACATTGGGATCTGAAGGGTTTAAGAAAAGTGACATTCTTCCAATATTTGGTAGGGAAATCACAGCAGATAGAAGTGTAACCCTACCCAGAAATAGAGTTGTTAATAGGGAAATCCTATTAACAACTCGAGATAAAATATCCTGGTTTACTAAACACAGGACTTTTGTGCTTATTTGTTTCAATGTCTGTCAGATTTACGGACAGAATCTTTTTAATCTCTTCCTTCTCTTTTTTTTCCTCACTTCCCTGTTGGCTATTTCGTCACAACATTGAAGATCAGCAGCTCAAGATAAATTGTTTTAATCTGTTTTAGCTGAAAAGTAAAGAAGGAAGTTAAGAGTTTGTTCTAAACGTGCAGTTTTTCTGCAGATAATCACCTCAGAGGCAAATTTTGATCATTTTAAATGATTAATGATAAACTACTATGGGTTTAAAACAACCTGCCAGAATCCAACAGGCCCTATTTTGACTATCTCCTCCTAGTGGAGAGGGAGCCGATGTTTTACTCCACAGTTCATCCCATCCACAGGGTATGTTTGTTTAACAAAATCAGAGCCTTGTTTCATGTTATGTTTTTAGAGTAGAGCAGCATCATTTGGCTGCTGGATGTTGGCAAAGTCATGAATGTGAAGAATGTGGACTATGAGCAGTCATGAGATATGAAGAGATGACCTGGTTAACGGAAGAAGAGTCAGGAGGTCTGTGACCGACTCGCTAATGACGTCTGATCCTGTAAAAGTAGAATATGTTAAACAAGTCTAGTTGGTTGATCTTCAGCCCTCTTGACCGTAAGACACTGAAAAATATCCTACTAAACATCTTTATTGTGAAACCTAAAAAATATTATCAGTAAAGTCAAAGGAAATGATAAACCATCCATCTAAAGACATCTGAAGATATCAATTTTCTGGGGTTTCAGGCTGTTTGAATTATTGGGTGAAAGGTGAGCTACATCCTAGAAAGTTCACCAGCTCATCTCAGGGCAACAAAGAGACACACAAGATAAACAACCAATGAAAACACTTGTACCTAAGGACAGTTTAAAAACACTAAACGACCCAATATTCATTTTTCTTTTAATACTGTGTGGAGAATAGAATAGAAGTATCCTTTATTGTTCCATAGAGAGTGTGTCAACTATAAAGCATTGCACAACAATCAAAAAACTAAAGTAAGATGTAAAGTGGTTCTGAGAAACAAAAACACCTCCATTTAGAGCTGCAGACAGGAACAGAGACCCCAGGCTGGGAGTGATGGTAAACTGATGCATTCAAATACCTGGAGCCAACCTATCCTAGTTATCCTAGTTCCAGTGGTATACTGGGACCAGGTCTTACTCAGCAGTAATTCGTTCTGTTGCTAAATCTTTTCTAGGTTTGCGGCTCAGTTTTAAAACACCCTCAGACCTGTTATTGTTTATAAAGTGTATCTTAAATGTGCCAGACATAACATATTTTGTTCACACAAAAAACACATTTATTGTAGGGGAAGATCTGACTGATAATCTGACTTTCCCTCCACCCAGGACTAGTACAGATCTAGGACCAGGAAAGGGGCATCTAATATCTCTGCTGACCCCACACATCCTGGACACAAAACTGTTAAACCATCTTCAGTACGTTTGCCTAATCTACCACCAAAAACTCCCCCAAATCAGCTCTTTTCCACAGTTTCAAGTGTTTCAGTTTAAACCAGTGATTTTTTTTTTCTGTCAAGCTTAGTTCTTAACTCAAGGCTAGCCATTCCACATCCAGCATAGCCTAGCCTGAAGCATTTCTTTCTAGGAAAGTGTTTTCCTTAGCAAAACTTTTACTTGGCTTCCTATTGTGTGGAATACAGGAAACCCCCGTAGCCTCCTTGGTGTTGCTGGCCTCCTTTTTACCTCCCTGACCATTTTCCTTATGGTTTATTAAGTAAATATGAAACAAACATCAATTTTCTTTAATGATAGTGTTGCTTTATATTTTCTCCTAATTTTGTGTTCACTCAGCCATGATGCTTACGGAGTCTAAAATGTGAGATCAGTTTGTTCCTTTTTCTTGACACACCTTCGATGAATAAAATCATTTTGACCCATGGTAACAGCCCTGCAAACTATGGCTTTTGCTAAAGGAAGCAAATTCTATTTATAGACGTCATCTTTACTTCCAGTTCATCAAATTCACCACAACTGATTGCAAATCGGAAGCAGAGACTGGCTGATTGTACATATAACTAACAGTTTGTTCGGCCTCTTCTTTGCAGCATGCCTCTCTGTCAACCAGCCGCTCGGATAAAGGTACGGGCTGGTCAAGCCGTTCGCTGGGCGCCCGCTGTCGAAACTCCATCGCCCTCTGTTCGGACGAGCTGCCGCACATCGGAAACTACCGGCTGCTCAAAACCATCGGCAAGGGCAACTTTGCCAAAGTCAAACTGGCCCGGCACTTACTGACGGGCAGAGAGGTGAGCGAGAGAGAATCCAAAAGCTGTCTGTGTTGTTCTGCTGGAAGCTGGGAAAGTCGGTGCTGTGTGGAAGTATGTTACCCACGGGTTCGATAGAAGCTGAAGGTATCCTCCTAGTATCCTCCTTAGAGCCCTGCAGGAGAATTGAGGCTTTAAACCCTTTGAAAAAACTCCTGTTCATGTCCTTTTAAACAGACGTCTTTCTTCTCATAAAACCCGCTGACCTACATTGGTTGAGCCGATATCTCGAGGCTCAGGAAACACTGCACGGCTCGATCATGTGAAAAGCTGCAGTGTTCGACCCAAATAAAGCTGAAGTCAGTCATATATTCATAATTTTTACAGCTTAGGGATTGAAGCAGCTTTGACCGGGTCACCACGTTTTATTAAACCTCTTTCAGGGACTTCTTGGGTTATTTTTGCAGCTTCAGTGTTAAGTATGAGTTGTAAAATAATATATATAAACTTTGTCCTCCTAATATAATTTTTTTGTTTGAGTAGTTTTCTTTGAGCACATAATAACCTTTGTCTTAGCTTGTTATAGTAGTTGCTACTAAAAGGTAGTCACCTTCTAATGCAAGCGTAATCCAGAAAGCATCATAAAACCAGCAGTGGCTAAAATCATCAAGCAAACTTTTAAGTGAACATAGCACAATATTTTATAAGTTTAGAAATAGTTTTTATCTACAGGTGTACTAATCTTAAACACAAACAGAGGCCATAGCTCAATAGATCTTTAGAGGTCTTCCAAATAAAGTTTAAAGTGTTTTGTCTGAGAAATAAGGCTCTAATGTTTGGATTTTTTTGTATTTCCTATTTTTCTATTGTTGTTTTTTTACACTGTTTATTTCACCTCTTACCAGGTCGCGATCAAGATCATCGATAAAACCCAACTTAACCCGACCAGCCTACAGAAGGTGGGTGACATCTTACCCTGTGCTACTAAGGTGTCACACCTGATTAGGTTATTTTTTATTTCAGAGGCTATTTATTAAATTCTCCTTTTTGCACAAATTTCTGACATTGCATGCAGCTTATTACACTGCTAAAAAGAGGTGTCTATAATCATGAAGAAAAAACACTTAATTTTAAGCGAAAAGCTACTTGGAATAAGTGAAATGATTGTGCAGCAAGATGATTTTACTTAAGATTTCTTGATTTAAGATTTTCAAATCTAGGAATAAGCACAGAGAACATAGAAATGATTTCTTAAAACAAGATAAATCACCAAACACTGATCAGACCCTTTGCACACAGATTGCTTCCTAACCACAATTAAGTAAAAAGTTTTAGCAAAGTACTAAAAACATGGACAAGAAATGCAACATTAGTCTGGTGATATTTCTTATTTCTGTTGATGTTTTTGCAGATCATTCCATCAAGCATTGCATGTTAACTATGCAGTGTTTGATGAAAAGAACTATATACTGTACGTTTTTTGATCCGATTTTTACATTTACAGATCTAATTGATTAGGAGTAGCAATTTTGGGGGATTTGTTTTCTATGTTTTTGGTCCAGAGAAATAGTTTAATATTAACAGTGAGATATATTGGTCAATTTTCCTGCAGATAATCTCTTTTAAGCTAAGTTTATAGAACCTTTGCACATTATTCTGCTTTGGAATAAAAAATCGGGTCCTGTTTATCTCCTTTATTTGTCTGGTGAAATGATGTTGATTCCGGTCTAGTGCAGGGTGAATCTGTTAATAGTCAAAGTTTGATGGTTATAATGAAAGCGCTTCTTTTCAAATTCTCAAGTGTTTGATTAAAGGTACTTTTATTGAAGTTCTGTAAAGGACTTGTACCTTTTGTGCTCCCAGTATGCATGTATTCATGCTTACACTCCATGAAGCAGCTCATTGTGTCTGTAATGAAGCCATCGGTGGTTCTGCCTGTCCACCTGAACTAACAGAGCTATAGGCTTGATGAAATGAGTCTGTGCATGCTTGTCTGCTGATATTTAGGCTGATCTTTTAACTACTTGTGCTGCATTCAAGACCCTAATGAGATTAAGCCCTTTGCTGTGTGAACTCAGTCTGTTCCGTCTGCTCCTGTATAAATCGGAGTTTAGTGTTGGATGAAACTCATCTAATAAAACAAAAACAAGATGTGCTGCATGCATGCATATTGTGTCATAGCAGCTGCTGTGTCTTGCTTGGGTTTATCCTAACAAAAACACAGAAAATGCTTCATTTATTTTGAATACATTGCTGCTTTTTGTAGTAGGATAGTAAACCTCTTGTTTTTAAAAGTTATCTTCCAAAAATCAAAGATAAATAAAGTTGTTATGTGCTCTGAAAATGAACAGAGCACAAGAAAGGAGGGGCTTATTAATCCTTCACCCTTTGACTAATACAGTATTTACATGATGTATTTCTGTCTAAAATCGAAAATACCACATTTCTACATATAATTTAAATAGAGTAAAAAAAATCAGGTGTATCAGCAGGTTTAGGGTTCTAGGAAAAATGCTGCATGGTTGTTAAAAACTCAGTCAGATTAAATGAAATATGCTGCTAAATCTGATTAATTCAAGTGCACAAAAATGAACATCTATTGACAAAAAGATATGAGGAATTTAACAAACTTATTTAGTCAGGCTTACAATCTTTAACAGCTGTTGGGTGGAAGGATCTGTGATAACACCTCTTAGGATGCATCAGTCTGTCACTAAAGGAGCTCTGAAACGGTTCTATGCACGGGGTGGGAGACATTGGCCAACAGTGATGCTATTACTGCTAGAGCCCTTCTGTACTGTGGGCATCATTGGACCAAGCTCTCAATCCTGAGAAGCTTTTCTAAATGGTCTTTACTTGGTCTTCAGAAGAGCTCCATGAACTCCAGATCTCAACCTCTTTAGCAGACGGTCTGCTAAAACATCTAACATCTCATCCTATTTTTTTCTAAATAATGATGGATATAATATAATTAACAAACTTAAGTATAAAAGAAATATATCACTATTTTTTTCTGTCATTGGTTTTGTTATTGAACATAAACTGTGATTAAACTGGCATCTCAGAAATTCGCTTTTTACTTTCTATTGAGTTAGGAATCAAATCAAGCATATAGTTTGTTCAAATCAATATTTAGAGGATTCAGGTTAAAATATCGGTGGCTGTAAGACAAAGGACTGCAGTGTTCTCTTCTAAGTATTTAGTATGTTCGTTAGGTCTTGCATCTTAAAGCAACTAAACTTTCAAGCTAATTCATGACTTTATATTTGTTACATTTCTTGGATCTCTGCATTAAAAAGTACCTGATCTAAAATAGCTAGAATCAATGTCAGGGAGAAAAAAATGTCCTTATCTGGACATCTAGTAGTCAGATGTATTTCCCACACTGTTCTTTACTTAAACACTGTTCTCACAGTCTAAAGAAGTGTCCCTTTGTTCATTAGCTGTGCTGCTGACTAAACGTTTGCCTCGGATTGTCCCGAGTTTGCTTTACCTTCACCTTTACTTCGAAAACACATTCATTTCCTCTAGAACAGCCACACACAGCACATAGATACGCTCTTATCGAGTTAAATAAACTGTCCAGGTAGGGCAGCTGACGACACCCAAATGTACTGATAAGAGCTCTTCCCCCCCAAAAAAACAACGGTCCTATCTTTATGAGGAATGGTATTTTTTAGGAGTCAATGGCCATATTTCTTGACCAGAAAGAGGTTGCTTTCTGTCTTCAGGCTGCAGTGAGTTTGTGCTTCAAGGAGAAGAGTTAAATTAACTCAGGGTTTTGTTTATGAACGAGTGTAGAATGGAGCGGGAGATGGACAGATTATTAGGCCAGAGGAAGTAACAAGGACCAGTTGTTGTGGAGAGAGAATGAGCCAAAAGACAAAACTACCTGCTTGGTGTTCTGGTCGTTTTTTGTTCTTTCCCTCACCTCTGGCCATGAAATATTGGCCACAGGTGGAATAATGACACCCTGGAGGCTAGTGGCTGGAAAAAGCTTTCTCCAAGCTGGCCGTTCACTCCCTTAGTGAGGAGTTAGCTTAGACACTTAGGCTTTGTTTCCTCCTCCTGGAGGTATCCCAGGCATATCATTCCAGAAGGAGGACCCAGGGGGGCGACCTGGGACACACTGCAGGGTCTCTGTTTCTCAGCTGGCCTTGAAATGTCTCAGGCTTCCCCCAAAGGAGCTGGAAGAGGTGTCTGGGGAGAGGGGAGTCTGGGTGTTTCTGCTGCCCCAGCAACTCTGTCCCAGATGAGACAAAGAGGAGTAGGAGCCTCTCAGAAGACCTCTGTAATCTCTAAATCAAATACTTGGGAAATCTTAGGCTGTATTTATATAGCGCTTTGATCAAGTCAGTAGACTTGGCCAAAGTGCTTTACACTACATTCAGTCACTCACCCATTCATGCACACACTTACAATAACCGACGTGGTAACAATACAATAACCGTAGTGATTCTGGCAACTGGTAGTAATTAGGGCTGAACGATTTTGTCAAACATCTAAATTTCGATTTTTTTTTTTTTTTTTTTTTTAACCAAAAATGCAATTGCGATTTTATTTAGATTTTCATTTGCCCTAACTCAAACTTCTAGATGTTTCCCACCAGCCTTTAAGTATTTCAAAGCTTGCTTGTCCAGAGTCCATTGTTGCAGGACTTTACTCTAATCTTTGCGTGAAAAAGTGCTTGCCTCTACTTGTGTGCATAGACCTACATGCTAGCTACAAATCAGTTTGCCTTTCTGTGCGACAACAAGCCCACTTCAAGTGTTTTACTGCCACCTAAAGGGCTGGAGGGGAAATTTTTGTTTCTTACTTTTTTTAAATAATGTGATTAAAATTACATGTCTTTGTGATTTTTAAAATTGCTTTTTGTTAAAATTGGATTATATTGCAAATGTAATTAATTCACCTGCCCTAGAAGTAATCCCCATATCCTACACTCCCCACAATATTGCTGACAGGACACTGCTGGATTAAAGCTACACCCTGCAGCCTACATCACAATGAGGCTGCAGAATACATCCACAAAACTCTCGGTCTCTTCTGCTTTAACAAAGTAATGAGCTACAATACTTGAGAAAAAGATTCAGTGTTTTATCTAGTTCACAGATTTCTTTAGGAACAGAATATTGCTTCCAATAAATCATCAGGATCCTGAAGAGAAAAGCAAGATATTTTTTTCTAAAAAAAAATGCGCTTCTGTAAATTGAAAAAAGCACCGATACATTCTTAACATATATTACCTTTACTAAAACATTTATATATTTATCATGTGTATTGACGTGATAATCTGTCGTTACATCAAGGGAACAAAAAATATTAATTCAGTGCAGAACAGTGCAATGTTTTCTATTCATGCCATTTCGGAATCGCAATTTAAAAAAACAGATAAAGTCAGCAACAGATCAGAAGCTGGAAAGATATATTTAGTATACTTGAATCTCCTCTTAATAAACTTAAAAATGTAAGTTGTGTATTTCCCTCTTTCTACAAACCTCTAATGTTCTCTCACGAGCCACATACAGTGTCAGGCTTTTGAGCTGCAGGATAAATCCTGTTTTAACAAGAAAGGATTACAGGATTTTAGTTGATGGGAACCAAGCAGCTCAGTGCTTTAATATTTGTCTTGGATATCAT
>JAUZNJ010038634.1:19770-35330 GCA_034780135.1 Jordanella pulchra
TAACAAGAAAGGATTACAGGATTTTAGTTGATGGGAACCAAGCAGCTCAGTGCTTTAATATTTGTCTTGGATATCATTGCTACCAAACTTGCACAGGGTTAAACTTTACTGATTATGTGTAGACTAAACATATTGCTTGCTTCATCTTTAGATTAGCTTTGTTATGTTTAGTGTTCAGATATGGAAAATAAATGGGGTTGAGTATAGAAAAAGTTATTTACCAACAAAAAATGTTCTCATCAATGATGTACATCATTGGTTTTATCTGCTTATCCTCTTAATTATGATCAGATTAAAATCTAGGACAAGGGATGCACCCATCTAAGAATTTAGGCCGATATTGATATATATTATTAGCATTGTTTTTATTGCCGATATATATATCAAGCGTCATATTAGTTTTCTTTGTAATTTCTTTCTTGTAAATTTACTTTGTAAAATCTGCACCAATCCTCCTTTCCCTTGTTGTTCCTTTCTTCCTTATTTTATTTCCTTCATAAAATCTATGTTCTGCCAGTAGCATCAAGCCCTGCCTTCTTCCCAGGCTTGTTGTTTTTGTAAAAACTCCGCTGTAATCACAGCTGTAAGCTTCGTTGTTCAGAGCGCTAAAGTTCACGCCGCAAAAATGTGAAAAAGCTTTGGGAGCCGAGGGACTGTCGAGCGGTCGCCTCAGAGTGCGTCTTTGCTGCTGACGCCACACTGTGTCAGTGATGTTGAAATGTGGTATTTTGAAATGTTCCAATGAGACACATTTGTCATTGTTATGAGCTGCAGTGAGTCTTAAGGGCGGAAATGAAATGCTTTTTTTAGTTTAAAACATGCATGCACAGGTTGTGTGATTTTTGTTCTACTAAACAAACTTTGATTCTCACTTAGTTAGTATTTAAAAAAAAACGTTATTTTTTCTTCAAAGTCAGGCTTACTTTCCATGTCTGGATAAGCACGGAACAATAGTGAGGAAAAAATAGATGTTTTCATGACCTTTTGGTTCTAAAGCTTAATAAACGCAGCTGTTTCCATATTCATTTATAATAAAATTGACAAGCTATACTTAAAAAACTAGAAAAATATGGAGCTTGTTTTTTTTTTCCATGTCTTAGTGTGATAAAAGAAAAATCAACAAGTAAACGGATATAATGTGTTTTAATGAGTGGCGTTATAGACCTTTATATGCATATTGAGTCTGAATCCCTGCCTCTCATTGGCTGAGGCTCCCTTTTTAGTATCAGAAATGTCTTTTTTAATCTGCCTCCTTTCCATTTTTGATATTCTATTCTTTGATTTTTGTCGAAACACCTAATGGCGACTGGTGTCATGAAACTTGTTGGCAACTGGAGTTGCCTTCACTTTTGTTGACTATCTTTCTCAAGTTAATTTGACGGCTGATGCAGGTACAGAGCAAATGTCTCTTAAGCATTTTTAGTACTTCAAACACACGTTATTCCTATTATCAGCTTAATAGATGCTTTATTACTGCTATTATTACTACTTTATTACTGATGGCCTATGTCATCATTGTTACTGAGGTCAGACACACCTGGATTAATCAGTCTGTCCAGTTATGAAAGACAGGAAACAGAGGAGCTGGTTGAAGTTCAGGAAGCAGTGGAGTCGGTCACATTGCCTATTCACCACCTCTGGAACAAGACGTTTTCCTCTAAACCAGAAGGGGGCAGCAGTGATACCGTCCTACTTGGACAATTTACAGCTTGTAAATTGACCAAAAACTGACAAAGAAATGCAGCGATCAATTACTCACTATAATATGTGACAAACAGAGGTGATTAATACAGAATCCTTGCTCTTTTATGAACTAGTTTTTATGTTTTAAGGCCGAAAGTTTGTCTCTGCAGTCATTAAGATGTGTTCTATGCAATTCAAAATAAATGACAACCGTTCAACCCATTTAATGAATATATCATGTAGGATCATAGCTTAATCTAAACAGCACAGCTGTATGAATATGTTTGTATCTTTTTTAGCAACGGTGTCATAAAAATATGGTCTGTCTTCAGTGATTTATTTGGAAAATATAGATGTTGTGCATCTTTATGTTCCTGTTGGTTCATTGTGATCAGTTTATATTCACCCTGAAATGGTTTGGGCACCTTTTAGTTTTCAGCAGAACCTTAGTCTGCGTTGGTCCCTGTTTGTCCACCTCATAAATATTTACTGGAACCACCACTGATCTAGAGCTGAAGTAAGTTTTTGCTATTGGGTTAAAATATGCTCTACTGCTGTTAATGCACAGTGTGAGGGATTGCTTGACATGAGCCATTTTCTAAATGGTTGATAAAGTATTAACTACATTTTACTTAGTTTTAATCAGCCAACTGCTGAGATCGATACGGTGTCAACAGTTCAAGTCCAGAGGTTTAAATTAAGACACAACTTCTGGTAAACTTAAGGTAATGCTAATAAAAGGAACAACCATTGTCAGAAATCATTGCTCCTCTGACTATCTTTTTCTCTGGTCTTCAAATCCTAAACCTTTTTTCTGTTAAATGGATCCTGTTTTTATTTGCTCAACATGTTTCTGAATCATCTAGGAGACATTTAGAAACCCTGACATTAGTCTGAGATCAGGCAGCCATTAATCTTTGCATTTATGCACGAAGAGTTTATCTCCAGGCGGAGCAGAGTTTAGGTCGCCATTTAATGTCATGGAATTATGTTTTGTCCCTTGCTCAGGCCCCTTCAGCTAGGAGCTAAATTCCAGACAAGCGAACAAAGGAGGCGGTCGTGTAGGGGATGGGGGGAGGTTTGGGCCTCAGGAAGAGGGATCCAAGAAAGACAAGATATAGAGCAGAACCAGAAACGACAGGCTCTGTTTTTCAGTGACTGTGTGTAGGCCTAATAAACTCAGAGCAACACACCCTCTCCTGTGACTTTTTATGTACTTGTAAAGCCCTTGCAGAGTGTATTGTGCCTTTGTGAGTGTCTAGGCATAACAACATTGTTCTCGTTTCACTCTTTGTTGCTCTTGATCCCGTTTGCAAAGGAATAATTGGACAATAAAGACGCACGACTGCTGACAAAGCACAGGAGGAAGGTTTTCCCATCAGCTCATCTTCAAAGTAGCTCACAGACAGCAGTAAAGCAGGAGGAGCAATGCCTTGCTTCGGCTTCTCCCTTCTGATTGGTTTTTCTCTCCTTCTTGTATAGGTAGAAAACATGCATAAAGGATAAAACTTCAGATTTCTTTCATAATGTTTAATCTTCAGGACTCCAGTTCTTGCAGCGATTTAAATAACTCGAGGGATTAGGAAGGCGTGGGCTAATTGGGGGAAACTTTTTTTAGGGGGGAAATTTTGATGCCCTCTGTTGGTTATAATTAAATTCAGAAACTGTGGTTAAGGTCCCTAAAATTAATGAATAAGAAAAAGTTGAGTATAATGAATGAATGGAAGGCAAGGCAAGTCTACTAGCACAGTTATGTACATGGACAATTCAAAGTGCTTTATATGCAATAAAAAATAGAATAGAAGAAAAATAAAAGTGGAGTAAAAGCAAATAAACATTAAAAACATGCATAAAACAGATAAAATAGTTGGACCGCAACCTCAAACTAATAATACCTCAGTTAACAGTTTAACTTCAACATTCAAAGGCAGCTCTAAACAAATGTTTTTTTAACTTTGACTTCAAAGAACTCAGGCCTTCAACACTTTTGCATTTTTCTGGGAGTTTGTTTCAGATAAGTGGAGCAAAGGAACTAAATTATTAGTCCATCATGACACCAAGATTTCGGCCATAATCAGTGTTTTCTAGCTGTAGTAGCTGAAGCTTTGAGCCAATTCTAGATCTCTCCTCATTTGGTCCAAAGATTATTACCTCAGTTATGTTTTTATTCAGTTGAATTATTGCACATCCACATACTGATCTGTTCTAAGCATCTAGCCAACACTCTGATGGGTTCATAGTCACCTAATGTGTGTCACCTGAAGATGTGTCGTCAGCATAGTTACAGTAACTGATCACGCTGTTTGCTATAAAAGGGAAGCATGTAAATGTTTAAAGAAGAATTCTTCATTCTTGGGATTTAATACATTTGGGATTTTTGGTGAAAATTGGAAGGTTTCTTTTGTATCACAATAAAAAAACACCAATTCCTGACCAGATCTCTTCCTCCCCATGCCTTACCCTGTGATTACACTAGCATGTTCTCTGTTAACCAACCCCTGTAGGCGGAGATAATATACAAACTAGACATCTCTATGAAGGTTTTTGAATGCTAAAGGCCGTCAAGAAAGTCACTGGGTTTATTGCCTTTAACGGGGGACTTCACTATACCCTTTCTAAGCTGCATGGTGATCTTCTTTTGTTGAAGCCAGAGCAGCAGTTGGACACATTCCACATAGAAACCAAGGTACTGAAAGCTCCACAATAAATTACTTGGACCCTATTGTGACAAAATGTGTTTCTTCTCCATTATCACAATGACTTTATTACTCCCTGTGATCTTTAGCATCTCAGAGATGTGGACATAAAGGTCAATGGAAGTCCATCCACACTTCACTAGCAAGCAGAATTCTCAGATACTGAAACTAGTCAGTACTTTTCAGTTCTAATATTAGGCACATTGACATACCTACATTTATTATAGGTAGATATATTGTGCTCAAGCATGAGGGCATTCTAACTTCGGGTTCAGTGGTACTTAAGCCTTTTAGTTGGGTTCCAATTTTCCTGTTTGAGCTACAATAATCATAACCTGCAACCATGATCTTTAAAAAATGCAGCCTACATTCAGAAGTTGCATGCTTGCTCAAAATAACTTGGATGTCCCACGTTCTGTCATCCATTGTATGGGAGCCACTGAACCCAAGAAAACCTCAACAAGATGCCACGGAATCTGTGCTGGCTTTAGATCTGAAGCTTTCTAGTTTATTAAGGCTTGAAATAGACCTTAGCATCCATTTGGTTTTTCCCTCAAAAAGTAAATGCATTCGTTTCTGCTATATTGACTCTATGGCGTTTCTCTTCATCTTTGCTAAAGGGCACTATAGGAGTAATTATGCAAAGGGTCCTCTTGACACGTAATTATTGCTGTAATTTGTTGCCTAAAGCCTTTGGGTACAGAGCAAAGACAGAGCTGCTGTAAATGGTAACCATTTACTGACTGCTTCACTGCCATAGCTCTGGAATCTCTTTTTTTTTTTTTTTTGCTCTTGTCTTCTATTTTCCCAAAAGTTGTCTAATCTGTTCATGGTCTGCAACTTAAAGGCAGCATCACATATGCATTGTGTGCCATTTGGTCTTGAGTGCAACACAGATGTGATGGCAATGTGTAAATTCTAATACAAGCATCAGTAAATCATCCTAAATGTTTAGTTTATTTGTATTTAAATCTTTTTTCCTGCAGGTGCACTGACACACTGCTTAATGAGAGCACACTGAAGTGAAAACTAGCTAGGAAGAGTAGAAACAGAAATTTCACCACCTCTCATTTATTTGGTTTATGGAAATACTTGTGGGGAAACCATGAATGTTTGTTTCCTGGCTGGAATATCAAAGATCAGAGATGGAGGTGGATGTAAGAGAGAGGGGAAGGAGTTGAAGGTTGAGCACACCTCTCTGATGATATAGGTTGTTTTTTATCTGCCGCACGTGAGCTCAGCTGTCAGCAGGCTTACAGTGTGCAGCTCCTGCATTGTGTTTGGCATTCTGTGGCTTCCCACGGTCCTGTTGGGAGCAGAAAATCTAAGCCCAGGGATTAATACCTGGGTGTTCATGGCAACTGTGACGCAGGACCATCCCCCTGGGAGAGAAACAGGAAGTCATTTATAAGAGGGTGAACACAGGAGGGCTGAAAAGACTGATCTAAGAAAATAACAACAAATGTCATGCTCCTTCTCCTTATTGATGCATTTAACTACCCACCACCATCACACACACACACACACACACACACATATACAAATTACCATTACATCCTTACAGCAGCATGAGCTGAGCATTGATTGGATCAATACCCATGAGTCAACAATTTCATGGCTACTAGCTAAGCTCTATTTTAGGTTTCCATGTTCTGTGTGAGAAACGACTGAAGTTCCTAATTTTATCTCTGTATCTTTAAGCAGAGACCATGAATTACGTTTCCAACTTAATGGACCAGAAAAATGTGGGAAGATGGGCATAAAAATGCAGGAAAGGAAAATGAGCAAAAAGAGAGAGGGGATGGCATGGCGAACCCAGTCGATAATTCTTCTTAAAGCTCACATGAACAGCTGATGCCCCCTGCACTTAATTCAATTACACACATTCCCTGTGGACGTGTCTTTGTTTATGGCAGTTCCCCACATCTAGACAACGGCCCGGGTCTTGTAAGAGGGTTTGGGTTCTTGTGAGATCCAGAATAAGAAGCTTTAAATTGCTTGAGCAAACAAAAAAACTGCATGTTCAATTAGCCGGTTTGCTGTGGGGGATTCACAAAGATTGGCAACTGATAACAGGTGCAAAACGGTCACTGATTGTACTGTTTAAATGAGGATTTATTGTGTGTTACGGCCCGTCACTATGGAGACATTGGGTGATTGGAGTGTTTTGTGGGGTTTTTTTGTGCGTCCCAAAGGCAGCAACAATTTGCAATAGCAATGCACACTGCTTTATTACAACCTCCTTCCAGCTTGACTGAAATTTGCTACAAAAGTCCCTCTGGGGGCAGGATGAAGATTAGCTTGCTTGACCACAATAACAAACAATTCGACTGCAGAACTTAAGAGGATGTTTTCAAGCCTGGACATCCACTGCTTTTATCTCATCCCAGGATAGGTAATAGATAAGAAAGGCAAGGCAAGGTAAGTCTATTTGTATAGCACAATTCAGTATATAGACAATTCAAAGTGCTTCACATGAATTAGAGAATAAAATAGAAGTAAAATGAAAGCAGAGTAAAAGCAAATAAACATGAGTAAAACGGTTAAAACAGCTGGAGCACAACCTTAAAGGGCAGCAACTTTTTATGGCCTCGGTCACCATGTGTTTTATCTTCTTGGACGGGTTGTACCAAAACTGAATTTCCCTTCGGGGATTTATAAAGTATAATTGAATTGAAATAAATTGAGTTAATCTAATAATACCTCAGTTAACAGCTTAACTTCAACAATGGAAGGCAGCTCTAAACAATCGGTTTTTAACATTGACTTGGTGCTGATCCATTCAGTCATTTATAGATAAACAGAAGGACTTTAAAGTCTATTGTCTGAGCTACAGGGAGAGACTGAGGGAAAGACTTCAGAACCGGGCTGATGTGCTCTACTTTCTTAGTTCTAGTGAGAACACGGGCAGCAGCTCCCTATTGGGAACAGGTACAGTAGGGAACCTCAGACATCCCTCCCCCAGAGATATCCTCCAGCTATATCCCCCAGCCAAACTATGGAAAAAACTGCAACTTATAGTTTGGAAAATATGGTATTTATAGATAAATAGGAATTTAAAATAAGCTTTGCTTCATGGGTTAATCAAACTAACGTGTGAAAGACAACGATATTGGTCACAGTTGTCCTATTTTGCATCTTAACCTCATGCTTTAAGTGCACTAATCAGTAAAACTACAAATCCCAGAATGCAGTGCAGGCAGCACTCTGCTGTTGTGTCCTTTGGTTCAGCACATGTGGTTTCTGTAGAGCAAAATAAGGAAAAAACTGAAAAATGAGAAAATTCTGAAATTGGAATATCTACCATGTCTCGTTGTGTCTAAACCCCAAACATGTCCTGCATCAAGTCTGCTGAATGGTGTGCATAAGGTCAAAGTCTATCGGTGTTCCTCCAGATACATTGGATGTGTCTAACAACCAAACATGTCTAGATAGAAGTGGCTGAAAATACTTTCTGGGATTAGTCTCAAAGATTAATCATCCCGAAACCAGTCGGCTGCTGCCGATGCAAACTTATTGGAGGGACTGTTGGCTCCGCCTCAATCAGGTGAAAATTGTTCCTTCAGAGAGAGAAGCCAGGATTTCCTCTCCTAGAACTAAACTCTTTATCCATGCATCCATCTTTTCATCTGTACACTCATCTAACAATCATGCATACACCATTTCTTTTGCACATTTTGCTTTTTGTGTCTTTTTTTACTTGTTGTTTCTGCAAGCTTTCATCAACTGCTTTTATATGGTGCTTCTAAGGCCTCGGCAATAGATCATTTAATCTAAGCAGTTTAAAATAACTTGTAATTATTCAATTGAATCCATTTTAGTTGGATTTGGCAGCTTGAATAATGGAATTTTTTTCATTACAGCTTTACATTTTGGTTTGTTTTGTTTATTAATAGAGGTATATGAATATGAATCTAATGTAATATATTAAGTATATAAATTAAGAGCACTCTAAATAGTTAATTGTAGAAGTAAAGCGGATTTGTGGCCCTGGAATTTGATTGGCTGCCTTCCAGTTGGAAGGTCAGGGGTTTGATTCTCTACTTCCTCAGCTGGTCTGACTGTCCTTGGGCAAGACAAACCCTGGATGCAATGATCAGCCTGTTATTAGTGCTGCGTATGCAGGAAAACCTGCCCAGAGCAAGAGGGGAGGTATCTGTGTGAGAGTTGCTTTATCCGTCAGTACGGCTAGTCATGCTTTAATTAAATACATTTAGTTTTATTACATGGAAAACAAGGGGTTTAGAGTTTAAGTGACAAACGCTTAGATATTGTTTTCAATTTTGCCTTGTCATTTATTTTAGACTTTTAAGTTAAAGGTTATAAGTATAGACTGTTAACCTTTTTTTTTAATCCTCTGACTCTTTGTCTCCTCTTCAGCTGTTTCGAGAGGTACGCATCATGAAAACTCTGAACCATCCCAACATAGGTGGGTTCCTTTACCAACACTAAAGGTTTAAGTTACTGTCCGTTTCCATGGTGACATTCCTTTTAACCTCACATCTTCTGTTTTACAGTTCAGCTGTTTGAGGTGATTGAGACGGAGAAGACTCTTTACCTCGTTATGGAGTACGCCAGCGGAGGTGTGTGGATGTTCCACCAAATGTTGTCGATGCCAACTATTGAATTTTGTTCCTCAGATTTATCACTTCTCGGCTTTAGAGTCTAATTTGCTAATTAATTCAGGCCAGAAACTCAATTTTATTAGAGAAATCTCATTGTCTTAAAAACATTAAAAAAAAAAAAAAAAAAGTTGCTCTGCTGTTTTTTTTCCTCTGTCATCTTTTGTTTTGCTGACTGGTACCCTGCTGAAGCTGCTCCTATTGGTTCAGGAGAATTGTTTGGCTTCTCTAATGCACCCGTTTTTATTGGGTAAATCTTTATGCAAAGTTTTTTTTAAAGGCAGTCGACTCCACAGAAGGTCAAAATGATACATACGTCCTTACATTTATGCAGGTACATCTTAGTTAATAAAATAATTTGAAAAAGGGTTTAAAGTCCTTCTTTTAGCTCAATAGGAAGTTTGTGTTTTATTTGGAAATCAAAGTCCAAAAGTCTTAGAATAATCTTTAGTGGGATCAGGTTATCTTCATCTGGATATACCAAACCTTTGAATTAAAGCAAGACAAACTTTCTTTTTTTTTTTTGCTTTTTTCCAAATGACTCTGTGCTTTGGTTTTGGTTTGTTTCTGCAGGCGAAGTGTTTGACTACCTCGTGGCTCACGGCAGAATGAAAGAGAAAGAGGCCAGAGCCAAATTCAGACAGGTCAGTTAAACAACAAACAGGGTTTTGCATATTTTTTCCCCTACGTTTCTCCCTCACAGATAACAAACTGTACTGTGTTTACATCTCAGAGATAAAAAGGCAGAGTTAAACTAATCATAGTAACCTTGTTACTCAGAAAATATGAACAACGGGGGAGATTTTACTTCAGCGTGTCCGAGTCTAGATCATTACCGAAAATAGAAAACTGGGTATGGAGAAAGTTTTTGATTTTCCCAACTGTATTGTATATTCTATCATCTGAGATTTCTAATAAGGTGGCTAAAAAGATTTCAGTTGAAATGTCCAAAAAATAACTTTAGACTTGTTCAAAAATAAAAAGACCGTCACTCTGGATCCTTCTACAACCTGTGCCTTTCTAAGACTAAGAGAGCGCTCCATTTTATTCCAGTTTTGTATACTTTTCTCTAGTTTGAAGGCCACACGGATCACCATCTGTGTTAACCTATATAGAGTCAAACCAAAAATACATTTTACACCTGCATACAAAGTTATGCTTAAGATAGTTTACTGTCATCCAGTTAGTTGTTTTTTGATGATAGAAGACGGGCATCTATGTGTGTATAACACAAAAAGGAGTTTCAGTTTGTAATGTAGTCATTTTCTATGGCTACACATAAACCTGTTTTATTAGCTGAAAGTTGTCACATTAAGGCAAATATTTAGTGATAAATTAAACACTTACTTCTAATGAGAACATTTCTCATTGATGCTACTGCTAAAACTGAACCCATCCTCAGGCTCTTTCTGGTGCTTCTGCTTGGCGTCTTTATAAAAAAACTTTAATCCACGTTTCATTTTTTTATTTGTAACTGATTGGGAGAAAATGTTTTGACAAACTTAATACCTTAGGATTTTTCTATTGCAGCTGTTAAAGGAAAAACTAACAGTTTAAATTCTTCTCCATAATAGAAACAGAAATCTTTATTGGCTTGTTGATTTATTTATTTATTTCTTTTTAACCCTCAGTTGACAGCTTATTACTTTGGTCTATCATAATATAACTTCAAAATAAGCTTTGCTGTCATATTGAACTGCTGCGGTGTGCAATAATGTTCGTTTTTTTTTTTACTGTATTCCAAATATTGGTTTAAAAATGTTAATTTACCAAAAGTATCTCTTTTTAGTTTAATCGAACAATCTAAATAAAAATAATCTAGATTAATCGATTACTAAAATAATGAATACATGCAGCCCTACTTCGATTTAGTGATTCTAAGCTTCATAGTTTTTGATGTTTTACATTCAGAAAGTGAACATTTTTAAAAAAAACGATATGCTGTATTATTAATTAGGAAAAAGTTATGTTTTGAAAACACAAATCTGTAGCAGCGCTATGATCTTTAACATACTGACCCTGAAGAAGACCAGAGCCGAAGCACGCTGGTCTTCCTGCACTTCAAATGTTTCCTCACCAGTTTCGTTGACCCTCTTCATGCACCTTGAAGTTTTAACACCAATCCAAGTTGGATCTAATTGATTGCTGTTGTTTATTCTGCTGGAACATTTATTTTTCTCTGGTTCCTCCTAGATTGTTTCTGCAGTGCACTACTGTCACCAGAAGAATATTGTTCACAGAGACTTAAAGGTCTGTTAAATCTTTGCTCGAGTTGTTTTCACGGTTATCCCTGTAAAGGAAAAAATGTCCCGTCTTATCCTGCTGTCTGTTTGTACCCTCTAGGCGGAGAACCTGCTGCTCGATGCTGACTCCAACATCA
Source organism: Jordanella pulchra (assembly GCA_034780135.1). NCBI lineage: Eukaryota > Metazoa > Chordata > Actinopteri > Cyprinodontiformes > Cyprinodontidae > Jordanella > Jordanella pulchra. The sequence goes on from JAUZNJ010038634.1 coordinate 31,152, forward strand.
AGATAGCAGACTTTGGCTTCAGTAACGAGTTCACTGAAGGCAGCAAGCTGGACACCTTCTGTGGTTCCCCACCGTACGCTGCTCCAGAGCTTTTCCAGGGGAAGAAGTACGACGGTCCAGAGGTGGACATCTGGAGCCTGGGCGTCATCCTGTACACACTGGTCAGCGGGTCGCTGCCGTTTGACGGACAGAACCTAAAGGTGGGGTGACATAGCAGCTGTGTTGACAGTAACGCCAACTACCTAGTCAAAGATGTTTTAGCTTTGTCCACAGAAACAATAGTGATGTCAACCACGTCCACATATGTGTTTTCAGGAGCTTCGGGAGCGAGTTTTAAGAGGAAAGTATCGCGTTCCCTTCTACATGTCCACAGATTGTGAGGGAATCCTGCGTCGCTTCCTGGTCCTGAACCCTGCTAAGCGCTGCTCCCTGGAGGTGAGGAGGAAACTTCAATCCAGCTTCAGTCTGAGAGAAAGGGATGTGGAGGCAGTTTGTTTCTCTGCTGCATCTTAACAGGCCGAATAATGTAGATGTCCGGTGAGATAGTCAAAAAGGAGGAGTTTTCAAGAGGCGTTTTTTGTGAGTTTATACACTGTTGATGTTAGGGAGAAAAGGCGGCTTCTTTCAGTTGAAGCTTTTTTATTGAACAAAGATGAAACCAACAAGTTAAGGCTTGATTTAAATGGATAAGTACAGCTCAGCAGAAACAAGACCTGTTTTCTGTCTGTTTACAGTGTTGCTTTCGGTTATTAAGATGTGTTTATGGACAGTTCCCTTAAAGTCCCTCCACAGCATTTTATACATGTTTCAGGTCTGAACTTTGACTGGACATTTTTTGCACATTGTTTGTTTGTTTGGGGGTGTTTCTATAGTCTGTATTTTGGATCATTTTCCTGCTGATGACCCATTTTAAACCAAGGTTCAGTTGTTAAACAGATTGAACTCTATCACGCTTTAGTGTTCAGAGGTCTGACAGTTTCTTTGAATGCAAAATAAGCCCAGATCATCACTCCTCCACCACCCTGCTTGACCGTTTAGTTGAGGTGTTGACAAATCTGCAGATGTTCAGTTATCCCCCCCCTTAAATCCCACGGTTGTACTTTTCTGTTTTAGAGCCACATTTTAATGCCAAAAATGCCTCGTTATCATGTTTTTTTACAATATTTCCTGTTTCTTCATCAGCAAATAATGAAAGATAAGTGGATTAATGTCGGCTATGAAGGCGCCGAGCTGAAGCCCCACGTGGAGCCTGAGGAGGACTTCAATGACAGCGGCCGCATCGGTGAGATTTGTGCTCTTTTATTTATTATTTACATCCAGTATGTTTAATCTGTGATTAAATATTAAGACTTCAGCGTTATTGTCACTGCTTTCAGACGATTAAATAGATTTACTCACAGCCGTGGGTGTTTTTTTTATGCTGAAAATGGCTGGACCTTAAATATAAAGGTAAAGGTAAAGGTCAGTAAAGACCAAAGCTGTGAAACCAGGAGTGGAAAGTCTGGAAATAGAAAAAATGTTGCTCTAGGTGTAAACTGAGTCAATTTGTGTTCTTGCAGATGTGATTGTTGGGATGGGCTTTGACAGGGAGGAGGTCCGGGAGTCGCTGGTGAAGCATAAATACAATGAGATCACTGCCATGTACCTGCTGCTCGGACGCAAGAGCGAGGTGGAAAGCTTTTGTCTGTTTTTTTTTTCTCTTCTGTTTTGTCTTTAACCAATAAAATCACTAAAATGTAAAAAGAATGAATGAAAATTATTGCTAAACATTTTAATTTAAAGAGAAAACCCTTTAACTGATCTTCATCGCCCCACATATCTGTATCTACAAAGTTTCTGTCTCCCATTAACTGGACTAAATCGAATCGAGTCAAAGAAACTTTAGCAGCATTGGTGCTTTGCTCTTATCACATCGTCACCCTGTCATCATTCTGTCTTTTAGAACGAAGGTACTGAGTCCCGGTCGGGCAGCAGTCTCAGTTTAGCTCGTATCCGCCCCAGCGCCATCACAAACGGAACAAGCAAACACTCCACGTCCTCCTCTTCCTCCGGCGCTCAGTCTTCCTCCTCCAGCCACAAGCCTCAGCGCAGCGCCTCAACGTACCACCGCCAGAGACGCCACTCTGACTTCTGTAAGAACATAGTGGAGTTTGATTACAGCGGTTCTTTCCTGTGGAGTGCCTCAAAGCTTCACTCTGGGCCCCTTTCTCTTCCCACTATACTTCCTCCCAGTATTGTCTTTAACACAAGTTTTGACCTGGCGCCTTAAAATCTGTATCCCATGTAGATTGTTACACACCTGGACAGTGATCTTAAGTTTGATGCTCAGATTAAATCTGCGGTCAGGTCCAGATTGTTTTAACTCAGACAGCGGAACAAATGTAAAACTTTCTCATCAAAGGATATATTTAGAGATTTTAATCCATGCTTTTAATGCAACTCTATAACATTATTGCAGTGATCTTTGTTTCTCTCTCACTATTTCCTTTATTTAGTTTTTATTTTGCAACTATCCAGATGTTTTTCTTGTTGCTTTTAGGTTTTTAAGTGCAGAGTTAGGTAGATAAATTCAAAGAAAGTGTTTCCTAAAGACTTCTCTCCCTCCGATAGGTGGTCCGGCTGCTCCGGGGTCGGCCCACCCCAAAAGAAGTCCCAGCGGTGTAGGCGAAGCCGCCGCCCTTAAAGAAGAGCGCTTGTCAATACGCAAGCCGAGCAGCACCACCGTGGGCTCCCGCAGCATCCCGACCCCGTCCAGTCCCATGGTTAGCTCCGCCCACAACCCCAATAAAGCCGAGATACCCGACAGGCGCAAGGAGGCAAATTCAACCGTGGTAAGACCTGAAGGAAGGGATGTGGGTGAGACGAGGCGGCTTCATTTTACAGATCTGTGGCTTTTAGTCACTCATCAATACAACAGACACAGAAGGCACAGAACTCCAAGTCTGAATAATCCAATGTTCTCAGATTACAACAGACTGAGGTGATGCTGCTGAGAATATTTCACAGAAATCTATCCAGTTAGGAAGGAGAGTGTGTAACAATAAGTGATTAGGAAAACGGAGCAGATCTTCAAATTGAACGGTTGACTATTTGCATTTAAAGAGCTGATCACATTAACTGTAAGATTTTGCACAACAGTGGGTGAAAACATCTACAGTAGATCATCAGGGGGAGGGCTGCAGACTCAACGTTTGTCTGATTAACACTGAGGAGTTGTTTTCTGCTCAAATAAATGAAACACACTCGTCCAGATCAGCATTAGAAAGCAGCCCTAACGAATCGTTACAATATTTGTTTTGAAATACTTTGTTCCAGAATAACCTCCCTGCCAGTGCCATGACTCGGAGGAACACCTATGTGTGCACAGACCGATCGGGTACCGACAGATCATCGCTGCTACAGAATGGCAAAGAAAACAGGTACGATCTGATTTTGTTCTGTTTGGATCTTCAATCCGTATCGTCCGACACCAGAAAGCAACTTTTCATGAAATTCTTCAACAGCAGTGGGAGGCGCTGTTGCCGTGCAGCAGGAAGGTTCTGGATTAGACCCCAGTCTGGGGGTTTTCACATGGCGTTTTCATGCTCTCCTTTTGCCATTGTTGGTTTTCTCTGGGTACTCCTGCTTCCTACCACATTCCCTATTATTAGTTGAATTTGTCCCTGTTGGGTTTTCTGTGTTCCGATTTGTCTTGTGATGAACTGGCCTCCTGTTCAGGGTGGAACCAGCCTTTCAGCCCCGGATAGCTGGAGACGAGCAGCAACCCCCTGAATTTTGTGTTCGATTTGGGTAACAGTAGCCTTCTCAGAACTGACCTTTGCAAAATCATAATGCTGCTGCTGCCATGCTTAACAGTCATTGCACTGTTTTTAGGTTTAATGCATTACCTTAGCTCTGACAGACACTCCTCTTTGCCTCAACTATATCCAGCTGTTCCCATCAAGGTTTGTCTCCTGCTGTTGTCACACTGGTGTTGCAGCAGGATCCAGTTCATGTAAGCTTGATAGTTAGCGGTTTCCTTCACCAATTTCTTTTAGAAATCCATCGATCTGATCCCTGATTCAATTATGTGCTCTGATATTGATTAATTAGCTGAATCAGATACTGCTGATTTGATATTAGAGACCCAACCCGGTGCAATTTACATGAAACTGTTATTTCTTTCTTTTTGATTCTTAT
>JAUZNJ010038635.1:0-11021 GCA_034780135.1 Jordanella pulchra
AATCGATGCAATCAGCTGGTTTTCCGTAGATAGAAAACTTTTAACTAATCTGTCTGTGTGATTTGAATGAACTGTCTCTGTGAAGTGCCTTGAGATGACATGTGTTGTGATTTGGCGCTATAGAAATAAACTGAATTGAATTGAATTGAATGGGTAGTATAAGGTCCACCTGTGCACTAACCATGATGTCAGATCAGCATCCTGATGTGGCACCTGTGAGGTGGGATGGATTATCTCTGCAAAGCACAAGTGCTCACTATCAAACATTTAGACAGATTTGTGGACAACATTTGAAACAAATGTTAATATTGTTTATATGGAATGAATTTTACATCTTTGAGTCCATCTCATGGAAAATGGGAGCAAAAACAAAAGTGTTGCGTTTATATGTTTGTTATATATCTGTATATACACACACTATGTATAGTGTACAGAAACATCTGTGCAAGATACAAACAAGATACAAGATCCTGTGGGACTCCCAGATACAAACAGACAAAATGGTTGTTGCCAACAAACCGGACGTTGTGATCATTGATAACAATGCCCCCCCGCCCACGGAGGTCCCTCCTCCATCCAGTGATGGCTTTTCTCTTTTAACAAATGCATCTTTTCAAAGGGTGAAACTGGTACATTTGTGTCTAACATCTGAATGGAGGAGATGGAGAGCACATACAAGGAAATACCACGACTCACTGGTTTGGGTATGCGGATGGTACTTAGATCAAAATCCTGACCCAAGACAATGAGGTTGAGGTGAATCATTGATTTGCATCTGACTTGGAATGTGTTCAGGAGTATTGACCTCCTGCTAAAAGCACCAGCACTACACCACAGACTCCATGATAGGTGTCCAAATATGTTTAGTCTTTTATCTACTTTTACAGTTTTTCAGGGAAAATTTAGGTGTAAAGTTTCACTGAACTATTCCAATATATATTCTTTTAATTTAATTAATTTCATCTTAGTCCTGATCGTATGATTATGCTAGTCCTCCTGCGAAGTAAACCTTAAGTATCAAGTCTTTTGTGAGCCTCCAGTTGTTTTTCCTCCAGTAAGTCTCTGTGCTTCACGACATTCACCTCAGCAGCAGTTTGCTTCTTCCTGCTGAAGAAAAGCTTTTCCACAACCTGCTGCAACCATCACCATCCTTTACTGTGGCTAATGTGGGTTAGGGGTGATGCTCAATGTATTATTTTTTTGTTTGTTTGTTTTGATGGATGTTTTACCCTGCAACACAGGCGTCCTGTGCATGGTGCTTTTCGCCCATAAACTGGTGGAGAAAGGCACCACCCCCACCGTGGCCCTGATGGAAAAAGTGGAAGATGGATGTAATGTATGCTTCGGTGCAACACTCCTCAGTTTTTGAATAACAGATTGAATAGTCCTCGGTTTAACAACAAGAAGGTGGCTTAAAGTGCTTCAGGTTGTCTACTAATGTTCTCTAATTGAAACTTTTAAAGAACACCTGAGATCACAACACAAGCCGACTTCATAGATGCACTGAGTTTTATCTAAGGATATGAGAGCAACTCTTTATATGTTTACTTCTGAAAATATTACATCATCTCCACATCATGCACCAGTTTGTGTTGGTCACATAAAATTACATGAAATACACTGAAAGCGTAAAGTGTGACAAAGTGTAAAATAAAAAAAAAAAAAGTTCATATTTCAGAAATATAGTTTCGAAAGTCTCTGTAAAATGGATTATTGTCTTTTTACACTCTTAAGTTTCCAGTGAACAATAACCAATGGTGCCTGCAGTTTATCCATTTTATGTTTGTATTAAAACGTTTGACGGGTTTACTTCTGTTTATACATTTCAGTAAGTGGTGCTTCTGCCAAGGTAGATGTGAACAGATGATTTTTAGAACCTTAGCAAGGCAAATAAGGAGAGGGTTACAAATGCCCTCCTTCTCTTACTGCCTCCACATCTAGTCCAACTACAGTAATGAAGAAGAAGAAAAGCTGTGTGGATAAATGGATTCCAGCACAGGGTGGAACCACGTCAGACATGAATCAAACCAAAGGAGTGGGCAGCCCCTCCTTTTTTGTCCTCAAACTACCAGTCTCCCCAAACAACAAAAGCGCTGCTCCTGGCAACAGAATAATTATCCCGACCAATGGGAGGAGAGTTATTTTTTATGAAACACATGGAAAAGGTGCAAGAGAGGAAGGAAGGCTGAGATCCTTGCTCAACCACATGCCCATGCAGAGTCAACAAATCCTTTTTTTTAAAGAAAGGGTGGATGGTTTACATTGCTCTATAGCCCGCTCCCAGCTCTTTTGACTCCTATTCGTTTCAACACAATGAAAAAGACGCCTTTTGAACCATTAAAATAATATTTATTACAAAATATAAACATATTCAGTGAGATTGAAAATCAACACTGTAAAATATCAACAACCTGATCTGCTGTGTTTAAAAAACACACACATTTTTGTATTTGCAGTGAAGTATATTCACCCCCTGCATGTAATAGTAAGTAAATTATGACACAATATGTTTGAAAAGAATTCAACTTAAGGCTCTGACTGCAAAGGGGAAAACTCAAGCTGAATGTTTGAGGCTGGGCTGAAACACAGGGAAAATCTTACACAGAGAAACCACATGTGCTGGTAAAACTTGCCAAACCGGGGAGTGAGTCATGCTTCAGAAGTCAAGGCTAAGTCAGACATAGCAAAAGTTTTTATTCTTTGTTCAAAAGAACTGTAGAGCTGTTTTGTTCTATCATTTGGTCATTATTGCATAATAACAACAGCATGAAACGTATATCCTGGTCTAGAAAGTCACACTCTTCATCAAATTTCAGTCTTTGAGGAAGTTTATCAGTAAGTCTTTTCAAGCAGTGCCAGCTTTGCTTCCTCCAGTCTTTATGTTCTTTTAAAAACCTCTTTGCTGTCGTTTTCTTCATGATACGGCGACACTATATGAGGGTGCGGGTGTTTCAGGTGTGATTTTCCCTGTATGCTTTAGAGCGTTCGATTCTACCACGTTGGTTGAGCTGGACAGTGTGTTGGTCATCATGCGGTTTGAGCGATGATCCCCACTGATGATCTCGCCGCAGCGTTTTCCTACCAGGTAGACAATCTCGAAGATGGAGAGCAGGATGCAGACCAGGCTGGTGACCACCATGAAAAGGGTGAAGATCCTCTTCTCGGTAGGCCGTGAGATGAAGCAGTCCACTGTGTTGGGGCATGGATCCTGCGTGCACTTGATGAGCGAGGGGAAGTCGTAGCCTTCGTAGATGTGGTAGAGGAGGTAGACGAAGGTAGCATCCACCCCTACTTTGAAAACCAGAGTTAGGACGTAGGTCCACCACAGGCCTCCGCGCTTCTTCCCAGTGTTCTGGTAAATACGGCGGCATTTTTCTCCATACTTTTCCCTGTTCTTTCGCTCTCTGTCCTCCCTGTAGGCCACATGCATCACCACCAGGAACGAGGGGCAGGTGACAAAGATGAGTTGCAGGGCCCACAGCCTGACATGGGACACAGGGAAGAAGTGGTCGTAGCAAACGTTGTGGCAACCCGGCTGAGCAGTGTTGCATTTAAAGTCTTTCTGCTCGTCCCCCCACACCTTCTCAGCGGCCACCACAAACACCATGACCCTGAAGAGGAAAACAATGGACAGCCACACTCTACCAAAGGCCGTGGAATACTTGTTCACCCCGCTGAGCAGGTCCTGGAGGAATGACCAGTTCATTATGGAGCGTGTTCACAAACTGTCTTCCTCTCCTGTTTATAGCAGTTAGTCAGGGCTTTCCTTAGAGCCGAAAATGCCAAAGATAGACCAAAAATATCTATCAACCTGAAACAAACAAACAAACAAACTAAAGTAAATCACAAAGAACGAACAAAGATAAAGACATTAACTTCAAGCTCTAGCTTTGTTTTAGAGGAATAAACAGTAAAGAACAGTACTACGATAAACTCTACAATACATTCACAGTTTTTAATCAAGTTTTATCTCAGCTACAGAACCGCTTATTCCCAGCATGAAGAATGCCATGTTTTTTCCTACACCCAGCCCGTCACTTTTCGCGTCCTGCGCTAAAGACTTCAAAGTGTGAACACAGAGCCGCTATCCCGCATAAAACACACTAAAACAGCCTTTAACCGCTTTCTGATCCATCATTTTCAGTCGAATCTGTTTAAATTTACTCACAGTTTAAAGTGGGAAAGTGGGAGCCTCGGAGGTGGAGCGGAGCAGCAGTTTGTGGATCAACAAGCCCGATGAGAATCTCAGCAAATTTACTTCCCCCGACGGGAGCGGAGCCTAAAGAGGGGAGGATCTGAAAACCTGCCATGACTTCTGTCCGCTCAACCTGCTCAGGTGTGGCTCCACCAGCCAAAACTTGTTGGACCAATCGACAGCCACTGATCTGCATCAGCTGAAAGGCTCCCTTCTCAGGGTTTAGACCTTTATGTAAAACAGTTATAAATAAGCTCCCCAAAGTGTTTTATTTTTTATTATTGACGTATTTTCTTTAAATAGACGAAGAGCAAGAAAAGTCTAAACGTATCTCAATGAATGGAAATATCATGGAAACGTTTATATACACTGTAAAAAAAACGAAAGAAAAGGTCCAGGAAACTTTCTGTCTGGACCTTCTCCGTTTTTTTTTACGGATTTTTCTGTAAAAAAAAATCATTTAAAATAAAAAATACGCTACAACGTTTTTAAAGATTTTCTTCTCTAAATATTTCTCTAATTTAAATTGCTCTAAAATGTTGCCCACTCATTCTCTAAAACTCTCTAGAACTTATTACGGCTCTGATAAATACGATTGAAAGATCCATAAAAACAAACGATGGAAGATTCCTTCAAATAAACTATTTTATACTCTGAAACCTTATTTATATATAGGCCTATATAAATATTATGTACGACATAAAATTAGATAATTAGTGACCAGTTACTGGCACCCTTCACAAGGACAAAAGCGTCAATGCAAACAAGGAAAGTTTGATGGAAGGAAAAGCTGTTGTAAAAAGAGAGTAACTATTGCATTGTGAGGATAGTGAATCCCTTTCAAAATCAATGTTTCACCAATTATGGCTGCAGGGATTCCTCTTAGAGCCACCACACAGAAGGACTGAAAGTGTTGCCTTTCTTGTTACACCTTTCATACACCAAAGGAAATGTCAAAAGTGTCTTACCTTAGGAAAAGTAAAACTAAAATGTTGCCTGATATTTCAAAGATTTTACAGATTGACGTAAAATCTGTATGATATAACAAAATAAAGGTCTGCAATACATGATTTGAGTAGTGATTTCAGCTCCTGGTATTAATCCAGGGTTAAGGGTTTTGATGGAGCCAGACTTGGAGCCTGGTCAAATCTCCGACAAAGCCTTAAAGTAACGTGTACTACCCTAAGCCACAGTTGGATAGCTTTCATAATAAGCAACTCCACACTGATGCAATATTGCAGAAAAAAGATCACCAAACATTTTGTTATTAAAAATTAAAGCCGCTTAGAGCATTTATAATTACAAGTCAGTGTCACAATGTGGTAGAAAGTTATATAGGAGATAATTATATTAAGTATTTGATGTGTTGTAAAGTATCTGGAGAAAAATGTCTGATCTCATAGATGTCAGTCACTTTAAATGTATATAATCTACAGTGCAAAAGATTTAATGTTCAACTAAAGAAAACAAAACAATTTGATTTTCATAAAAGGCTGAAAAAGACTGAATCAATTGTTTCTCCTTGGTTTTAAAATAAAAGAGTCAATGACACATTTTCTGCTTTTTTTGTATAGTAATGATCATTTATAGAATCTTTGCTTAAAAATCTTTATCCACTTGTGATTTAATTATAAAAAATGAGTTTATTGAAATATTTACATGACAACAGAGGAGGGTGTTTGAGCAACAGAAAGGCCATGAAAACTCTTGGTTGTAGAAAAAAAATCTGCCATCAAAGAGACCAACAGATTTTAGAAATTGTTCAGACATATTCTCCGCAGTCTGAGATGATCACTTTCTGTTTCGGCTTTCCATCCTTCGTCCCCTGAGCCTGCAAGAGGAAAACAGAATCTGGTAGCAAATAAATGCAAAGATTGACCAACTCCTTAAATGGAGGGTTGTTGTCCAAATGATCAATTTACATGAAAGCACATAAACTAAAGGCATCGTCTGTTTATTATAGATTAAAATATATCGATCTTTATTACTTACTTCCATTGCACGCAACACATCCATCCCCTCCACCAGATCTCCGAACACCACGTGTTTCCCATCCAGCCAGTCCGTTTTGTCTGTGGTGATGAAGAACTGGGAGCCATTTGTGTTTGGCCCAGAGTTAGCCATGGAAAGCTGCCCTGTGTGAACAGGCATAAACCCTTAGTGAAAAATTATTTGGATCAACAACAAATAAAAGGTTGGTGCCAGACCCCTTACCTGGAGCTGTGTGTTTGAGGACAAAGTTCTCGTCATCAAACTTTCTGCCGTAGATGGACTTGCCGCCGGTGCCGTTGTGGTTGGTGAAGTCTCCTCCTTGGCACATGAACTGAGGGATAATGCGATGGAAGCTGCTGCCCTTGTAGCCAAAACCCTTTTCATGTGTGCATAAGCAGCGGAAGTTCTCTGTTTAAAATAAATACATGAAATGTTATAAATAAGTAAATTACACCCGTAGTTTCATTTTAAAGCCATTGAAACATGTTTTCTTTCTTTTTTTTTGATTCATCAGAGGTTTCCAGCAGGACAGAGTCATTTTTCACATGTTGGTGCTGGAATTTGGAGGCGTCTAAAAGCCCACCTTTATTCCTGAGCTTGAATCAGGCTGACACTAACTGGACAGTACCCCATGCTTTGGTCTTTTGAGTTGGAGTCAAATTACATCTGATATTTAATAAATATAGACTATAAAATGATAGTTAAAAAAACCAAAACCTTAGAATGCCTCAAACAGAAATAAAAACAGAGCATATTTTATCAATAAAAAGAAAGAAGGGTCATTTTCACAGACTTATGAGTCACACCTGCAACAACATATATAACGACACATTTACAGACCTACTGTCATCGGCACGATGTCGGCCCGGAGGAGGAAGCGCAGTCTCCCTGCTGGCTTGTTGCCGATCTTTATATCCATGTAGACCTGTGGATTTACTCTGCCCTTTTTAGCCGGTGGCTCACCCTGTAAAAATGAATCAGTCTTTGCTTATGTACACAAAGTATTTCACATTGAAAAACCACAGTTCAGGACTATAACAAACATTTGATGTCAGATTCTTAGATTTCTTCTTCTTTTCAATCTGTATTTAAATATCCACACATGAACACAATTATTGGTACCACTTGTTTTAGGAAAGGAAAAACCCACAATGGTGAAAGACATAACTTAAATAGGATAAAACTAATAATAAATATAACAATTCTATGAAAATGAACAAAGGAAAGTCAGATATTTCTTCTCAATCACGCTTTAACAGAATCATTTAAAACAATAAACTCATTAAACAGGCTACATGCGTATGTATAAATAGAAAAACTTCCTTATGATATGGCGCAAATATCTAGTGTTCAGACTTGAAACATGAAGCCTTTGAAAAGGCAGGAAGATCAGATCAATGTCCATCATCAGATAAATGATTGACCAATATAGAAAGGATGGAAAATAGATGGAATGATGATGGACAGGTAAACAAATGGATAGACATGTCTTTTAGAGAAGGAGATACAGAACCAATGAATAGTGATTTTCCATATCAAGATGTAGAAATTACTTAAATCCAACGAGTCAAGTTTTTTTTTAAGTGTCAAGAAACAATATAAAGATGGTCTGCAGTAGAGCTACCTTTTTCTTAAACCAGAACCTGTAAGGGATTTTACCTTCAGTTGTTTCTCCAATCACAACTCCGCCATCCAAAGGAGCTTCTTTATTGGGACCAACTCATAGTCTCCTGCATTTAACCTCTCTGAATGTTCTTGATGACTTATTAAAGATAACATTTTGGGGCACAGACTCAAAAACAAATCCAATCCAATCTGGTCTTCCTTTCAATACAGCTACACTTGTCCTGGATTCTTTCTACATAAAAGCAGACATTAGTCCCTTGATGAAACCAATGTGCTAACCTGTGATATAAACCCCCAGTTATTGAAAGTAAAAATCAGACCCAGTTTGATCCCAATTTAGATTCATGTTTCATAAAATTCTATATAACTGTATTTCCCTTCAGGTATCAATAAAGTATAATTGAATAAAATTTACTACACTTTTATATTTAGATTATAACATACTGATAAGAAAGATCACGCTGTTTCTTTACTTTCATCCGACAGTCATGCATCGTTTGAATGACGCCTATTTTTCCTAGAAGCACATTCAGGAGTAGAAGAAACGGTAGGCTAAAAAAAGATGTTATCAACTCCAGACATAAAGCTCGTACCTCCTGTGTTGTTGTGGCTGCCTCTCCTGATGCCGCCTCTGCCTCAGCTTCCTCCACAGTTTTCCCTGAGAACTTTTTCAGCCAGTCGTCATCCGACCACACTGTGGGAGAGACACAATTAAAGAACGGAGCAGTCATCTTAAAGAAAAGGTCTGGAGCAGACCTCTGAGCTGATTACCAGGTCGGGAGGAACCCTCCTTGATTCTCATGGGCTTAGCAATGTTGACACGGATGGTCCGTCCAAAAAGCTCAGACTCGTTCTTATAAACAGAAATTAAAAAAAAGAAGAAGCATACCAGCAATAACTTTCAAGGACAACATAAAGTGAAAACACACTTTCAATGCTTACCATGTTATCAATGGCTGCTGCAGCATCCTGCAGAACAAGCAAAAACACATCAGCCATCTTATAGGGAGACAAATGTTGCAGAGATCTGCATCCTGACAGATTTAGATTCCTTCACACACCTCTGGTAGCTCAAACTCGATGAATGCAAATCCTCTGTGCTTTTCTGAAAATTCAACACAACACAATTAAAGGTTTTGGCTCCCCCTGAATCATAAGCCACAAACAAGCCGTTAGACGTACCGGTTTCATAGTCCAGAGGTATCTGGATATCTATGATGTCTCCAAAGGGAATGAAAGCAGCATGCAACACCTTTTCATCCACCTCCTCCGCCAATCCACCTCACAGAAAACACACAATACAGACACTCAGCACAACACCCACTAAAAATATTGTCCATATACTGTCCATAACAAATGTTTACCAAGATTTGGCGCTGGATATTTGTCAAATCTTTATATTTATCTTTAGATCCTTATCTTTATAAAGCATAATCATATATTTAAGTCAGGCAATCCTATAAAACTGAAGCAGTTGAATGAGTTAGTGCACATTTCCTCTGTTTAGATATTTAGCTATGGCATTAAAACAATGTTTACGCTTTTTTATTATAACTAATCAACACCAGACAGCTCTATATTCCTAAAATATATAAATCCTACTGTTAAAATTTTGAGCTAATCTAAAAACTATAAGACTTACCGACATAGAGCACTCGTTTGCTGGCCGCCATATTGGATGTAACCTTTCAACTATTATAGCGACCGCTGATTGGTGGTTTAGGAAGAAAGGGGTGACCGACTATCGGCTCTGGTTGGCTACAGCGCCTCTTAGTGGTAACTCCCGTAACTACCGCTCACTTAACTAATGTTTGAGGTTTTTATTAATAAAAACCTCTTTGTTACGTTTATTTAAAATGCCTACTTTTATTTCGTGAATCAGTTCTCTCTTGCTTTTCTTTTTTCTTGTCCATGTTAGAAATCAAATTTGGAATTGTGAACATAATAATGTTGATATTCTCATCACTAACTATGATCTATTTAGTTAATATGATTCAAGATAGTTAGAATAACTAAATTCAGTGAATACTCTGAACTGCAAGTGTTCTCATTAGATAATCATACTATACGGCTTCATATCACTGCATATATCAAGTTGTGGTCTTTTTAGTATATATATCATGAACCTCTTAACTGCCCATTTTCATTAGTTTTTCTCAAAACAGCTGTTTTCTAATCCTTGTAAAATAAACAAGTCTTGAATGTTAACGGTTATAACAATAAAACATGCAACATTTTTATCTTCCATTTAGGAAATGCTTGAAAATAGGAGGTCATCACTAAAAAAAATGTTTAGTTTCTCGCAAGTAACCTTTTTTCATGTTGTTTCTGTTATTACAATACACAAAATAGTCTTCTGAAAACCCTTTATGGTACATTTAGTTATATAGATTACATTATGTCCATACTGAGTTTATAAAAACTCAGCTTTTTCTCGCCCAGTTCAATCATAGACAAAGTGTGATACGATTATAAAGACAATAATTTCTACCAAATTATATTACTTTACCATCTTGAATATTAAGAAACTGCTTAAATAGCTTAATCAAAGTCAAACATGTTTTGCTGCAGATTTCATGGTTAAATTTTCTACTTAGCTTTATCAGATCCAAGGACTACAAATCCCTACACAGTACATCCAGTCATTAAGCAAATCATCAGAATCAGAAATACTTTAATAATCCCTGTGGGAAATTACTTTTGTTACACGCTCCAGGTATACAAACATTTTTATATCCATATGTACAACAAACCACATAAAATAATACAAGTATAAATATATACACATATCTCTGTCTATCTATGTGTAACTGTAGTTCCAATAAAGTGATAGTGACGTTGTGCAAAAACAGTGCAAGGAATGAATAAATGACAATTACCGATGGGGGGGGTATGAATCACTTGAGGGAGGCGTTGTAGAGATTGATGACCACAGGCAGAAATGATTTCCTCTGGCGCTCAGTGATGCATCTGGATAAAAGGAGTCTTCTGCTGAAGGAGCTCGTCTGCTGGACAAGTATGTTGTGGAAACTGCGACCCTCAGCCCACTACCTCAGCATGTGACAGCAAAGAAAAGCGTGCCGGCAACAACAGACTCATAAAACATCCTCAGCATTGCGCCACAGATGTTAAAGGACCTCAGCCTCCTCAGGAAAAAGAGTCGGCTCTGGCCCTTCTTGTAGACCGCCTTGCTGTTTCTAGTCCAGTC
>JAUZNJ010038636.1:0-11020 GCA_034780135.1 Jordanella pulchra
GATGGATGGATGGATGGATGGATGGATGGATGATGGATGGATGATGGATGGATGGATGGATGGATGGATGATGGATGATGGATGGATGGATGGATGGATGGATAGATTGATGGATGGGCAGACAGATGGATGGATGGTTAAAGTCCAGGTTTGAGACATAGAGATGGAAGTCAGTGTGAAAGCCCTATAAGTTCAGAGTTGTGTGTTTGTGTATTTAGTTCCACAGTGGGGACAGCTTCCCAGGAAACTGCTACATTTAAAGAGGTCATGGTAGGTGATAAATAATGGGAGTTTGTGCAAAGGGAGTTTAAAAGGTCTACGGGCTAGGGTTGGGGTCTGTAAGGTCAAAATTGGAAAGCCTATGACTAAGGTATGAAGGGAGTTTAGGTTAAGTGTAGGGATAGGACATAGAAATTGGTGGAAAATGAATGGAAGTCAATGGAAAGTTCCCACAACGATAGTGTGACATAACATATTTGTAAGCGTGTATGTGTGTGTTTGTGTGTGTGTGTGTGTGTGTGTGTGTTTATGTTGCCTACTCGGGACCTTTTTACATTTATTAATCCTCTGAGGACAAGCAGGACTTATGGGGACCAAACTGTGGTTCTTATGTGGCAGACTCCACTTTTGATTTCTGGGGGTTTGTTTTGAGAACAGGTGTCAAACTGGTTCCAGAAAGGGCTGAGTGGCTGCTGGTTTTCTTTCCACCCAAGCAGCAGCACCAGACTCCATTCATCTCATCAAGTGAGTCTAGTCTTAACCTGATGACTTGATGAGATGAATAGAGTCTGGTGCTGCTACTGCTTGGTTGGAAAGAAAACCAGCAGCCATACGGCCCTTTCTGGAACCACTATGACACTCCTGGTTTAGAGGGATGATTCGACAAGTAATTTCGAGGTGCATAGTGCAGTATGAAGGGGTAAATTTCTTTTTCTCTCCCATATATTCCCCATTAGCCATCATGTCAAGTGAGCTTTCCTCTCTTTTCTGCAGTTGCCTCTATAGGCACCATCAGTCAACTCATGGGAGAGTGATTTTGGTTAAATACAAATCGGTGTGATTTAGAGGGTAATTGTCAGGGTTAGATTTAGCTGCTCACTCTCATTCACCTCATTACTTTGTTGAGTCTCTGCTGCAGCGAGACAACAGGGGTGATGGTTTTTGAAGAAGGATCACAAAAGCCAACCAAAGTGCACCTCAAATTCCATCACGGACTTTGTATCAGAGAAAGAACATACAACTTTTGTCTAGTGCAATGAAAAGAGCCAAATGAGAGCCCCATTAGTGTTGGAAAAAGACAAGAGTAAATAAACAGGAGAGGAGCTCAGATCTGCTCTGGGAATGATTCTTTTGCCAAGAAGGTAAGA
Organism: Jordanella pulchra; assembly: GCA_034780135.1. Lineage (NCBI taxonomy): Eukaryota > Metazoa > Chordata > Actinopteri > Cyprinodontiformes > Cyprinodontidae > Jordanella > Jordanella pulchra. Next base: position 1,368 of record JAUZNJ010038636.1, read on the forward strand.
TGCTCTGTTAAAAATTGTTTCAATATTTACAACCTTGTCCGAGTTTCCATTACGCCTCTAAACTAAAGGCCTGTCTAGTCACAGCAACAAAGACTGCATTACCTTTTCTCCTTTTCCAATGTCTGTACAAAACTTTTCTATTATTTTAAACTGTTGAACTTGTGCTATGCTTCAGGTCAGGGTTTGGGTAATTGTCAGGGTTAGATGTAATATTAGGGTCAGGGTTAATGTTGGTTCAGAATTAGATTACTTTTGTATTGGTGTGTAGTGGTAATTTATAAATTATAATGCGTTTCCAAAGAGAAATACCTGTTGAAAAAAAGCCTTAAATTCCTCTTCATAAACCCCTCGTTTCTGCACTAAATGTTTTTGTTAGTCCTAAGAGAAAAATCGTCAACACTTTATTTACTTCACATGCCCAGAGTGAACAGAATGCAGCACATGTCAATAAATAAAAGAAATGTGAACATAAAATTTGCAGTCTGACACGCTGCCCTGTCAGAAAGAAACTTGTTGGTTTAATAAAAGTCCCTTTATATAAATATCCCAGGGATCTTAATAACTGTACATCACAGATCTATGAGCTTCCTTTCTTCACATTTGGTGAAGAAGCTGGTTTAGGTTACTTCTGCATTTAAATCAAGATGAGACAATCGGACAGCATCATTATCCACCACTGATCAGGCTCCTCTGTAGATAGTTTATTACATCGGCCTTGTTACTGCCTTCTTTATGGGATTTGTTGTGTTGAAAAGATATTTATAGATATTTTTTAGAAACACCTTGTTTATATAATTAAGATTCTGATGAAAGAATTATGCTGGTTCTGATCTATCTGTGTTGAAGATGCTGTATTCTGGCTGGTCCAGTTTGTGGCTATTGAACATATGGCTATGTAACAGCTGGCCAACTCTCTAGAAACTCATCAGCCTATCAGAGCTACTGGGAATCTAAATGTCTTCCTGGGGGAGTCACCATATGCCTGACCAGGCAGTTTATGTGCTATGCTTGTGGTTTACCCTCTGCGTGCTGCTGCCCATGTGCTTAAATCATCTGTTGTTTGTTCTCAGTCATGGAGATTGGTTTTCAAAACGTCCAGATATGATTCATGCTTCTCGTATTCAGGTGTTTAATTGTAACAGACAGGAACAGAATGCAGCTATTAATAGCTTACCTGACCAATTAAAGTCGTGTTAGGTTTCAAATATGAACTACATTGAGGGTTGTTTTGTTTGTTGTTCAAGTTCTATGGAATTTAATACTGTAAAGGACACTCCTAACTATGACTCCATGCTGTTGCTGGAATGGAAAGTTCTGATTGTTAAAGCAAATAAAAGTTTCTGAGCTGTTCTACGTTAGACATTCAGAAACAAAGAGATTGAATGAAGCATCTTTTCATCTTTCAGTCACCAGTGGAAACTAGAATGAGAAAAACAATAGAAGGGTAGTTTGGTTCTAGTCTCATTGGATGGATGTGGTTTATCAGGTTAGGGTGGTTAATCTTGGGCAACCTCTTCTAATTAATCAAAGCTCACGCTCATAGAGAACTATGGGCCAAGATGTATATCCCTGCTCAGATCATGACTTACCTTTATGATGTCACTGGGGTTGTAGTGGTGACTCCTCCTCACTGTGATTTCTGGAGTTTAGAGTTTTTTCCACCATCATTTGTTCTCTGGGTAGTTTGGTCCTTATTTTCTTCCTGAGGCTGGGCCTAACTGTCCCCACATGTCATTTACGGCATTTTAGAAAGAAGGGATCAATTTGATAATACAGACAAATTAAAGGAAACCTGGTTGACTGAATCAGGTCAATGACTGCAGCAGTCACTATTCCTGCATGAGTTTGTAGCAACACAGTCGATTGCTTTAACCTCTTCACTTTTCAGCAGCTTCTGAGCATGCAGCCACAGGATTAAAGATAACTGCCCTTCTGCTGGAGGACGTAAACACTGGGGGGCAGGATGGGTGGTTCTAAAGTCCTTTAGTGTTTTCATCCATGAGACCATGTGAAGTCAGCTAACTGGATGGCAGAGACCTGATACAGCTAAAATGCTAAGCCAATTAGTAATAAAAAGGATTACCTTGCAAGCAAAATGAACTGACACTATATTTGTGAATTCTCAAACGTCCAAAAATACATCTTCCCAGATGTAATGTTGTGACGTGTATGACATCAACACGTCAACCAGAAGCACCAGACTGACGTAAAACAAAGATGGCTGGAACACTTTTAGCTGGAGTACCCTCTATTTCTATGTTAAAGCAAGCAAAAGGACACGATTTGTGCCTTTGTGGACGGGAAGGTGTCAACATGTTCATCCTTACCGAATTTTATAATAAGAGTTTGATTCATCAGTTAACTCTACTAGTTGTGAAACGATCAATAATGTGATACGACACAGCTGCTACTGCTGCTGTGATTGGCTAAAAACTCCACATGGAAGGCTGGCACCTCTTAGTTATTCTTCAGCTTGAAGAATTGTACTGAATGTTCCTCCTTTTTGAAAACACTTTCTACAGGACCCAGAAATACTGAGACCAGTTTATCATCCATAGACGATCAAACACCTTAGACTTAAGCTAGGGTTCATAGTATTTATACTTTGTGGTATTTGGAAGCTGGAGTTATTAGTTAGACAGCATATTTTAAACTCTAGTAGTTAAAATCCATTTAATAGAGCTAACACGGTGAGTTTTTTATGTTTTCATATATTTGACAGTTAATTTCTGTGTGAATATATGAAAAGTTTCCTAATTAGGCTTTAATTCAAATCTATTAAATGCGATGAGATACTTATTTTCCAGTGTTTTAAAGCAATGTCAATGCTTCAGGAAAGTCCTTCTGTGTGACAGTTTGGGTCTGTGATGGGGCCCCTGGGGTCCCCACTGAGCTTTGTGTAAATAACCATCTAGTTCCTGCTACCTAACCGCTGAAGGTAAATCTACATTTTATAAGACATTCGATGTTTGAAAAGTGATTTCTAAAGAATAGAAGAGATAAGCATTTCCACATTAGCTCTGAAGGGAAGTATGTAGATTTTTTGTAAACGACACAGAGGGAATATTTTGAAGCAGTTTTTTTTGTTGTTGATTCTCATGTTAAGGCAACACAAGTGGGAACATGTGAACCGTCGCCCCAAAACACCCACAGATGAAAGCTGTTCAGTCAGTGGTTGAGCCACTATGAGGATTCTGACTAAACTAGAGATGAAAAGGAAAAACCTAAGTAAAACCACTAAACATTAGGAAACACTGAACCAAGCAACTCAATGGAAGATGTGCTTATTAAAAACCAGCGTTGCTCTAAATCCTTCCTCTTCTATGGCCCATTTAATGAAGACTGAACACATCATACTTCTCTTAAAGGTATCTAGAGTTGGGCTTGTCCCATTTTAAACACATGCTTAGTGTTTAATATGTTATTTCTTATAATCCTTGAGCAAAAGTAAAACTTTTCAAATTCCCTTTAATGGCTTTGTACTGTTTAATGAACTGAGATAATCCTATGATGTTTCTGAACATGCAGGATTCTGTTCACCTCCATTCAAGTATGGTGGCCTGTCAGGGCCAAGCCTTCACTCTGCATAAACTGTTTGATTCCTTGGGTGAGTCGGCCTGCTTTAAGAGCTGCCCCTGTCCTTAGAAGAAACCTCAAAAAACTGATTGAAGCATCTTTGTTTGGTGAGAAACCTGATTATTGGTGCTAACCTCCCTTCACCTCTGAGCAAATGTGAAATCAGAAAAGCTACTCATGCATCAGCTGTTTTCTTCTGCAGTAAACCAGAATGGATCTGATCCTCCAGAGCCATCAACCATTTGCATATGAATGATGGTTGGAGGCACAATCTTTGCTAAAGATGTGAAAGATATCAACATGTTTTCTCTTTATAGAGGAGTTCAAATACGCTGGAAGGATAAAACAAATTTAACTTTGACTTTCTAAGGATTTGAAATGTACAGAACAGATCGGTAGTATTATTCAATTAATGAGGAATAAATCAGGGAAGGAATGATCAGTGGTGCCACTAATATGGTTTCCTCTTTAGCCAAAAGGACGTCATTGATTGTCCGTCTGTAACGTTTCTCTCCGGGTTGGAGTAGGGTTAGGGTCGACCGGTCTTCTCTCCTGCTCGGCCCATGTTTTAGCTTTTCTGTAGCTGGTTATGAGAGTCGGTAGATTTTCTGTTTGCTGATCTATCTGTCTTCATTTATTTGTTTGGTTTGAAACATTTTCCAGTTTAAGGACCCAGTCATGGCCAGATTAAAGTGACTGGAAAAGTTCACCAGACACCAAGATCCAGATATGCTCAACTGTTCCCAAAGGATGCCTAGTCCTCCACCATACTCAAGGCTGCTGGGCACCATTTCAGCAGTTTATAAGATGGACTAAACCATCGCAGAAGTTAACAACAGCAAGAAACACAAGAAAATTCAACATTTCCTTTAAAACTGGATTTTTCCATTTTTATTTGTTTGGGAAATTCTTCTTTTTCTTCTAACCATTAAGTAAAGTTTGCCAACAGATCTGTAGTTATAAGCAAAAGTAAAGAAAAAAAGTACATTTTCATAAACTGAAGCCACAAAGAGCCACAGAGAAGAGAGAAATCTTCCTAATGACCTAAACTGTTCAGTCAGTTTTCTTGGCGTCTGTCTGTTTAAGACTTCCCAGCAGGTTTTTTTATGCCCCTTCACTCGTCTGTGTACTTAGGGGGGCGCTTGTGTTAGATTTTCACAAAGCAAGAGATGTCACAGGATTTCAACCCACTACCTCCCACCATCATCATTATCACCACCTAAATCATTCAAATTCTCTTCATGAATATCTTCAGTGCTTCCTGTTTATGCACAGACAGATTATGTATCATGTTTTTAATTGATCCCTTTGGGGTGGTAGCTCACAGCGACACGCCGCTATCAACCTCCGTCCTGTGATTACCATGCAAACAGAGCATTTTAGATAGCTAGCTTCAGGCCGCAGTAATTGCTTCTACATAGAAATAGACGCTGTAGAGATGCTCTGTGGCCGACTGCTGCTGCAATGTAAAGAGTCGAAGCGGTTGGACCAAAAGGCTTTTGCAGTTTCAGGAGTTCAAACACATCCTGTCCTGTTTGGTGTTCGCTCTAGGTGCTCCACGTTCATTAACATTTGTTTTCCTTTGATTGTTGTTGGGTTTCTGGTTCTATGGATCTTTGCAGTCATTTTCACGGTGCTGTTTGGTTGCACGGCCCCCATCCAGCATATTTCTCTGCTTCTGCATGACTGTTATTCATTGCCTGCTGCCATGTCCTATTCTATGGTTCTGGTTCCGGTTCCATTTAGTTGTAGTCCTTTATAATCAGTATCTATGTGAGTTTGAAAAGCTCTTATTCTTATGAGAAGGAAGAAAACAATGTTTATGGATTTGAAGGTGAGGTCAGGCCAGATGTGGAGCCCATTTCTTTCTGTCTGTGTAATAATATGAAGTTAATGGTTTCTTGTTTAGTTCCACAGCACTGACCGTGACATGAAGGGTTTTATTCCTTCAGGGAAAGATTCCTCCTCCGTTCTCCTGTAGTACTATAGTAGTACTGCAGTAGTACCTACTGAAAAGGCCCAGATGAATAAAAACCAGGGGACCCCTCAGTCCCTTCTGCTGAAAACAGATGGTTTTCTGGGGGTGATGGGATGCGTTTGGTTTGTTTCAGACTTACCTTTTCTCCTCTGACCACAGCTCCACACTTTAAACATTTAGGAAACTTATCACAAAGAAAGATTTTCAGCTGTAAGCAGTGGTTCCTTTCTAGGCTCTCATCTATTCAAACCAGCTCTGGGGACCTTCGGTTCCTCTCTGGTCTGGACGCTTTGGTAGATGTTCCTGGTACCTGGTCAGAAATGTCTTTATAGCCTCATCCTGAGCTGCTGACAGGGAACAGCTGTTTTAGCAGCACTGCCTTGCAGCAAGAAGGTCGTGGGTTCAATTCCTCTGCGTCTTCCTCCATGCACGTTGCAGGTTCTCTCTGGGTACTCCAGGTTTGTCTAATGACCGACTGTCAGATAATGTAGAATAATTTTGGGGGGAATACTTTTTATTACCTTTTCTATTTGTCTTTAACACCAGCTGTAAAGGTCGGTTTAAAGTTTTCCATTTCTGTCCCTCTAACCCGCTTCATGGCAGCCCTTCAGGTTACCTCATCCCTCGCCGTATTACACGTCCTCATCCGTGTCTCTGGACACTTTGGGAGCTAAGATGATCCTCATTAAAGCGTGCGGACAGAGGGCATGTGTCTTTGCGTTTTTTTTTGTCCAGACACTGAGAAACTCAATCTGACAAATCCTCTTATAAAGATAGGGCTGTGCCTTCATCCAGTCCCAGCCGCTGCTCCTGTTAAGCATAGGGCCATTTCGCCCTCTCTTACATCCCAGCGCTGATCAGGAGCAGGCAGCTTGGAAACTAGGACAGGCAAAGTGGATGGTTGTAATAAATGATGAATATCCTCGGCTGAACATTTTTTTTCTGGGATTTGACAGATGAGGTATGGCGATCACCATCAATATAGACTCTGTGGCATGAAGATGAAGGGTCAGGTTGCCATCCCATCAACTACAATAATTGAACTGTCGAATAAACTGCATACTCCTCTTCTTGTATTCCTCTACCTCTTTCATGCAATTTTCATCAGCAGAGGCAGGCAGTTATTTCCTGTCTTCATTTTCTCAGCTGACGGAGGATCAGCTGACAGAGCAGCTGATCTACAGGCATGTTTTTATTAAAAGGAAGCTCCAGGAAGAGCAGTTCAGAGGGGATCAAGGTGTCTGACCTTTAAATGTGAACGAGCACAACATGCTTGATTTTTTAGTCCTGTCCTGCCATTTAAAGCTGACTGCCTTGGACTGATCCCAGATCTGCTGCTGTTACTCTGCTACACCAGTGAGGTGTGATTATAATCTGAGCATCAGACAGTCTTGTTTAAATACAGGAATCCTAAAATATTCCTCATAACTAGTTTTATACATGTTGTGTGGTAGGATTCAGATTAATGTGCTGGCATTAAGGTTTTATTTTCAGCATCTTTTATTAAAACTCCAGTTTATTGAATGATTATTAGGGTTTGATGGGGTTACAATCAATAACATTGATTAGAAATCATTCAAAGGAACCAGAAGTGAAACCAAACTGGAGAGCTTTGATTATTGGACTTTATGATTATGATCATTTGAACTTTATTTATTCAGTTAGTTCATTGATTGATTATTATTGACTGAATATTTACCAGCAGAGTGATAAAAGGAGAAGCTCGTTTAGGATCAAACTTTAAACTAAGATATTTGACCATCTTGTTTGAAAAGGAAAAGATTAATGTGGTTTTTCTTCTTTGTTCAGTGGATTTTCTGTCTTCAGGCTGTAGACTGATGTACACTAAATTACCAAAATTATTCCCTCCCCTGCATTGACTCACATATGAGCTTCAGTAATGTTCCATAGGGGTCAACATGACGTAGCGTGTTGATGGGAAGTTATGACCGTCCTTCCAGCTGCATCACCGAGGTCTGGATGAGAAGGTCTGGCTCTCAGTCTGAGGTCAGACCCTGAGCGGACCAGTCGGTTCATCCACACCAGCCTCCAGCGTGGTGTTTCAGCCCCGAGGCTCAGTGGTGTAAACTTATTACATGAACTAATGTACAAACACATCACTGCAACAGGTGGAAATAGCTCTGAAATAATCATACCTGTCAAGCTTTAGATAGGAAAATCCCAGTCCAGACATGTGCACAAGAAATCTAAAATAAAGACTTTCAATCAATTACAAACTAATTGATTAGATTTTAACTTGTGATTCGAGTGACAGAGGATCAATGTTTTTCTTCTCCGTTATTCAGCACGTTTGAATAAAGGACACATCGTGCTAATGTTTGAGGAATCACATGGTTTAAAGTGACTCTTCCTACGTTCCCACCTATCAGACCAACCTGCTGCCTTTCCCTGTTTATCACTCTTCTCCCCTCCTCCCTCCTAAACAACATGAACTGTGTTAAATGCAGCAGTCAGGTCAGTATCAGAATGATGACATCAGTCAGACTAAGAAAACTGAAGCATACATTATGTATGTATGTAGCGTCTGTAATTTACACAAAAGCTGTTAGAAACAAAAAGGAAAAATTGATTTTCTTTCACTCTTTGCTGATATAGCAGCGACTCTATGCGCCGCAGACCCTCCACAGCCATTTTGTGCCACTGAATTTTGAAATAAAGTAATAACCTGCTGGCAGTCCAATCTTTTAGTGTGTTTGACCAATCAACATCGAGCAGCCAGCTTTACGACCCGGAATGATAATCCCAGAAGTGATTATTAGTTTACAGACTTTTCTGATGGAGACATTGAAACATGAATTTGATCCCTTGTTTATAATTTTTTGTATTAATTTATTTTGTGAGGATGGAAGTGGTCAAATATGTAAATTAGAACAGCTGAATGTGGAGTTTAGCTGTATAGCTTTACATAACCTCAAAAAGCTGAAGAGAGAAAGATCTTCAAACCTTGAAAAGCTGCAGAAGAAGAAAGCGAAAATCTTTGCTGATGATTTTTTCGTTGGTTTAGTTCTTTGATGGACTTGTTCTGGTGTTTGTGGAAATCCCGTTGAAACGTGATGGATTGATCTACGGGTTTTAGACGAGTCATTCCGTAACGGTGTTGGATCCTCTCGTAAGAACTAAAGGACGGAAAGCTTCATAGAAACTTCCTTTACAGTCAGCTAAGAAGGAGCTTCATGTTGGCTCTTCATCCACAGGCAGCAGCACCAAAGTTGAAAGCCCCGTTATAGGATAGATGAAAATGTTTGGGCTCCCGCAGTCATGCAGAAGGCTCTGGCTGACTGACTGGGGGGGGGTGAGTGGGGGATATTTTTAAGTCTAGGCTGCACACAGCTTTTGTATGTCTGTCTCATCTCACAATTCATCAGCCGAGCTTGACTGTCAGACGAACCTTTAGCTCCAGCTATCCATCAGAGCCTGTCACCCGGCCATCATAACAGCAAGATGAGGCCAGCCATTGGAATTCCATTAGTCTATCAGCCTTGGCTACACTGCCAGCCAGCCAGCTAGCACCTTGTTGAGGACTTGGAGCGATTATAAACTGTATCAGTGAATGCAATAACTGCAGCCATTGCTGCTGCTCTGCTGTCCCCTGGGATAAGCTGCTGTGAGCGACACTGTTGTTTTTCTGTCCTTTCTACAATTCCTACCTCACTGGAAACATTCCTGCTTCTTTTAACCTGTTTATTCTCAGCTGAGTAAAATAAGAGCTGAGCCGGGCTTTGTAATTAAAAGCTAATAACTGTTAGCTACACTTTTATATCACTAAATCCATGTGATGTTTTTTACTGTGACCGCAAGCAGCCAGAAATGCTCAGATAAACTCAGTGTAGTAACAGCAAATCACCAGGATAAGTTGTTGAAAAAGACAAAATAGACAGAATGATAAAATGTTCGTTTACTGGAAGTTCAGAGCAGCAGAGAAAGGATGGAGGTACTGTATAAATCACAGTGGGTTTGTTGCAGCAGGTGTTTGATGGCATCTCCATCTCCATGGCGATGAGCAAACAGCAGGGGGTCCTGATAGCTGCTGGTCTGTTTGCTGAGGTGAACCAACAGAAGTCTCTCCAGGACCTTCATG
>JAUZNJ010038637.1:0-11020 GCA_034780135.1 Jordanella pulchra
ACGAGTTGACAAACCCTCTGTAGGTGTAGTGAATCTGTGTGTTGCTAGCTCTCCTGAGACCGACTTCATTCACTCTCAATCACAAACAAATTAGCCTCGCTTTAACGCATCACTTCCCTCCAACCTCGCTGACAACGCAGGTTCCTTCCCCTAGCCATGCACAACAGAGATGTCCCACGTGGATACCGCTCATATAACAACCCTGAAGATCCACAGTCAAGTGTATGCAAACAGTGACACTGCTCGCAATACAACCATTTGCTTCATATGTGTTTGTTTGATGGAGCCATTGGCAACAGAGCGAAAATGAGTAGTTCTGCATTTGCATTCTTTCTGCAGTAAGCAAGGTAAAGGTCACCTGCAGCTGTTTTTCATGAAAAGATGTCGGCATTGGATTAAATTGCCTTCCTTCTGCAAATTATGTGTAAGTTGATACATAGCGGCTTTGCCTTATATAATCAAAACCTTTTAAACCTCAGTAACTTTGCTAAAGTCAATCAAAACTATTGTGTGCTCTATGCACGCTTTTATTCATCTAACAGGCACCTTGTATAGTTACAATGCAAAAGCAAGAGCTTCAAAATAAAAGGATTTGATTTAAGAACCGGTTAGGAATTTTAATCTAAAGGCAAAGTAATACGTCAAAGGGTAAAACGAATGAGTAAGGAGCATAAGTCACGAAAAGCTCATAAGAAGTAAGGTGCTATGTGACAAACTGAACAGGTCTTAACAGTTCTGAATGAAAATGAGGGATCTCCATAAATCACAGTTTTTCCTTAAAGAAAATGCAGATATTTTTGAGGCATAGTTAGGAACTTTTTAACAGCTTTTTCTCATAATAAGAACAATAGAGTTTTCATACATTCATGATGTCTTTATGACACAGAACAAAATGCACAAAGCACATGGTGTACCCTCTCTCTCTCTCTCTCTCTCTCTCCATGTCTATTTAACTGTGTGGGAGTGTACTGTACATGTGTGTTTGATGAATGTCTTCATGAAAGATTGGAAGCACTGTGTACACATATAGAGAACATTTTAAGAGAGGTGTACATGTACGTACCATGTTCATGCATACCAACGAATATCCAATACAGACCTACAGCCCATACATTCAATGATAAAACATGCCTCTCACTGTGTATGCAAAGTGCACACGCATGCACCTTTGTGCAGCAATGCTATTTATCATATTTATCTTCAAAGATTTATTGTGGATTCTACGCAACAGCCTCTTGAGTGTTGTTTTCTTACGTATGTATTGCTTGATATTACACTCACTGATTTAGGCTAACTGGATTGTATTCGTACAGCAAAAAACTATCTGCGATCTCTGCGTCGACAGTGGCAGATTTATTATTAGGTTGAGACATAAGTCAATTGACAGGAAGTTGTGAGGAGAAAACTGAAAGGGACACTTATGTCTATGTCCACCAAACGTGGATGTGTGTTTGATACATGTGAATTTGTGTGTTTTGTTATTGTTTTTTTACATTTTGTCACTTTAGAATAAGACACTGCGTTGTATTTCATTGCACGAGATAACTTATTTTTCAGAAATCCAGGGTTAATTTGTTAACCTAAAGTTTCATGTCTGCTTCATATTAGCTTCTTCGTCTTACAAAATAAAAACACAGCTAGCACCCCCTGGAATTATGAAAAATTTCACTGCTGCTTTTTCAAGGGTTTCAACCTGTTGTCAGTGTATAATTGTTGGTATAAGGAATCAATTATCTAAATAATTTTTTATTTCTGATTTGGTAAAATCTGTTTTTACCAAAATTATGTTTTATCTTCCTCTTTAATTTTGTATTGTGGATTGGGATGAACAAATTCCAACCGCTCTAATTTATTTTAATAGTTAGTTTGACCTCTTTTCAAATTCTTCATGATAAACTTTGGTTCTCAAAGACTCTGCTGAAGTGTGATAACATTTCATCATTTTCATTGTAACACTTTTCAACCATTTTCTTTGTCTTTTCCTTCTATGTGTACATAGTAATTAGTTATGTTGAATTTCACTAGGATAGAGTTTTAATTAAAGTATGTTTAACCCCAAGTTGAGTTATTTTTGTTAATAAATTCTTATATTTTGCATGGAAGTGTCCAGAGGTAACTGTTTGACCATGATTTGGGCTTAAATAACACTTTCATCTGTTGTCCTAACAAGTAGTCCAACTGTTTGTGTGTTAGGATTTTTTAAAAAACACATGGCAGTCCAAAAGTTATTTGATAAAATATTAAATAACCTAAATACATACAAGCACTCAACACAAGGAGTAATATTTTATTGACATAATTTGTAATTAAGGTGTAAGGTAAAAACGTTCATTTTTGAAAACGGAGACGAGTATTCAAAATTTATATTTTGATTGAATTAAATGGTACCAATGTGGAGTAACCCTCTATCATACTACCAACTTCAGTTTTTCTTTTTCTTGATTTATTATCCAAATAAATGACAGCTAACAAAAGTAAAGCGCTGTCAAAAAATGTTTTCTAATGAAATGTCTATAAAGTTAGATCAACTACAAAAGAATTTTAGAAGAAAAAATGGAAATGTCTTGAATTTTTGAAAATATACATAGAAAATTAAAGGTTTTAAAAGTCACAAACTGCTTTAACCAATCTGTATTTACTGAAGTGACTGGACACAGATACAGCCGGTAGCACTGTTGTCTTGCAGCGAGAAGATTCCACTAACTTACTGTTTGGAGTTTGCATATTCTTCCCTTGTATGCGCAGGTTCTTTCTGTGTTGTCTGAAAGTTAACTCTCTAAATTCCTGCTAAGCATGAGAGTGTATGTCCATTTGTGTCACTGTGTGTGACCTATCCAGGGTGTACCTCATATCTTACCCAGCTAGAGATAGGAACCAGCTCCCCACAGACTCTGCGTGAAGAAGCAGGTACAGAAAATATATAGATATAAGTATTTAGAGAAGGAGAATCGGTCCAGAGCCGATTCATATTACAGGGTTAGCTTAAGTGAGCCTAGATCCGAGTTTAAAAGTTATTTAAAAGATTGATTAATCAAAAGCAAGTTCTGGCATCCTGTTGTTTTAACAACAAAGCAAAAAAAAAAAACTTGACTGGGATAATATTTTGTGCTGAATTGTTCAAAATGTTATAAAAGCTTGCAAAGGAAAAAAAAATTGATACAAAGGAAAAAAAATTGAATTTAAGTCAGTCATTTTGAAATGTAAAAAACAGATGGAAGCCATGTAGACTGATGAACAAAAAGGAGCGATCCAAATGGACTGAGAAGAGGACACACTTCCTGTCTGGAAGTTAAAGACATGAATGAATGTGTGGTGGAGGGGAAGAGAGGCAGAGAGCCTTGGCTTTAATCAGCTCCCTGGCCACCAATCATTCTAACCGAGGGAGGAGGGAGGGGTTAACCGGTTCACACCAGGCTGACACAAACTCAGTGCCCTAACCCAGAGAGACCACCCGCACAACACACTTTCTAGAAAACATGAATGCGTGACAGATTAAAAGGTTTTTCCCCATGTTTAGATTCCCACACCTGGCAAAGAGGATCAAAACATGGTTTCATGTAGAGATGCACATACTTTTAACTCACATGCATGCCTGCTTCCCTACATATCAGATTCTTGGCCTGTCTTGTGCCCTTCCTCTCCCCTTTGACACAGTAAGCCCCTAACCGGAAGCTCAACTCCTTCTCCGCAGAAAGAGGTGCTTTTGTCTCTGGGACACAGAGGCCTCTTTCTCCACACTGTGTACTGTGTGTGTGTGTATTTGCTGTGGGGTGACAAGTGCACATAAAACCAAAAGCAATTGAGAAAGAAGAAAAGGCAGAAACGGAAGAGGAAGAAATTAACAACAGGAGGAAAACTATCCAAAGTTTTTTTTCTTTGAGCTGCTGGTCTCCTGGCAAGAGCGAGGTGACATCACCGTGTGTGAGTGCAATATAAAGTCAGACTTCTTTTTTTCATGAGGGGTTTTATAGAGTGGAGAAAAGAGGGCCTGTTGGCTGCGTCTAGACGAAAAAGCCGCGAACGTGGCGCCCGACTGTCCCAGTTCTCCATGCCTGAACAAGTGGCATCTTTCTTGCAGACAGGTCACAGAGTAGACAGGGGAAGGACAGTTTTGTATTTCAGAGCTAACAGCAAGTTTTTTTTAATCTTCAGGAATCCTTCATATTTTTATTTACAGTGTCAAAACATTTAATACTTAAATGTCACTATTTATATGTCCCTTTTCTTACATTTTGAATACATAAGTATGTTAACCTTGAAAATTCCTAAACAGTAGTCTGGTCTTACTTTCTTTTTCTTTTAACATTTAGTATAACACAAGACTTATTATGGCTCCAGCTTCATTTCTTCCCAAACAAATACACCGAGACCTCTTCCAGTCAAATCCAATATTGGGTATATGCAGCAAACGTCATGGTCAGATAGCGGAAACCTGCTCCAAGAATGGATACGTTTAAAGCCGCCTTCCTTGATACAACTGTCCACATAGCTGGGTAAAAACATGTTTGCAAATGTGAGCTAACATAGATCTCACTATCTTTAAACCACAGGCACTGACACAAATAACAACAGTAGATTTGTGTTTTACAATCTGGGTTTCAGGCACTTTTTAATTACTGTGGATTGGTGTATATTTTCCTCTATTGTTGGTCCACAAAAACACTTCTCTCCTCTACGTTAAGTGGCTGAATCCTAAATAATGTAATTGTTGCCCCCAGCTCCTTTTCCTAACATTTGTTCCTTCTCCTTTCAAGGGGTTAACATGAAGGATACAATCGTTAAAGAAAAAAGTGGACTGTTGTGCTGAATCCAGACAGGCTTTTAGCCTTCTGCAGGTCACGATGGAAATGCATATGAATGATGCTGAAGCTTCTAACAACTGAAGCTTCCCATTGCACAAAACATAACGGTACACAGAGCATACGTTTTTCACTGTCTACATGTGAACCAATAATGGATTTAGTTTTTCCATGAGGTGGGCTATGCTTATATGTCAAGTTGCACAAATGACGGTGGGATTCCTTATAGCTCTTTAACACCAGTGAGGAACCTTGCAAGCTCCCTAATGCTTAAGGAGCTATAATGGGAGGCTTACAGGCTCCTTTTTATATCTCCTTGCTTTTATTCAGACAGCATTTATCATGGCGACCACTGACACACTTTCACTTTGGCCTTACCAATTTCTGATTTAATGATTTTGGAGGCAACCATTGCTTACATCCTCCTTCATCTACCTATGACAGCTTTACCATGCATCTCACTGGTGGAGCATAAGTATTACTGCAGCTTTTATGGCTCCTCTGGCTTCAGGTTATTTTATCATAACACTCAAACTATTCTGTTTGGGTACCTTGGTTACCTTTGTGCACATATACCCTAACAAAGTTTTATGTATTCATTCACTGAAGGTGAGAAATTCACTGGTTTTAAGCTCCTAAAATGCTGAGCTACTCCTTTAAGGTCAGTTTTTGCATGACACCCTTGGGGTAACTTAAAGTTCAGTTTACTTATTTCAAAATGTAAATGGTGGGAACATTTACATACTAAGGGAGGTTTTCACACAGATGGAACAGAGGAAGGTTTAAGTACCCGCAGATTTACAGCCTTTAATGAAAATCCTCTTAAATCAAAGAAGTAAGAAAGACACCCAAGAGGCCTTTACTTGCTAACTAAAGGAGATTTAGGAACTTTTATGCTCTTTTGCAATTTAACTCTAGGGAAAGCTTCAAGAAGATAATCTTCAAGCTATCCTCAAACACGTAAATTAGTTCATATTTATTGGTTGAACATACAGAGGGTGAGAAAGTTTGAAATATGTTGCAAAGTGTGAGAAAAGTGACTATACTGTGCTTTCAGTAGGGTGTTAATCGACGGTTCCTGAACCACCTCCATTTTGTCCAGTAGGGGTTCTCAGTCCTCACCCAGGCAGAAGTGTTCAAGATTTGAACTTTTACCTTGTTACTTAACTCTGACAGACCGCTTTCAGCAGCACGCTACATTTCACCAGTTTTCACTCCCCCCAGTTTTACCCGTGAGCACACAGGTAACCTTTGACATCCATATCATGTTGGAAGTCATACTCCTCACTGTTCTTTGTTTCCTCTTAAGATAAAACAAATGATCTGCACCTGGTGGGTTATCAGGGGAAAGCTCGTGTTGTGTGAACTCTGGCCCAGAGTAAGTAGAGATTGCCAGTACTGTTGCTCTAATTTCCTTGTCAAGTGTGATGTAAATATCTAAATATTATGTGCAAATTTGCCTAAATTGTGTCTGTTAGTAACTCAGCTGCACCATTATGAAATAAAACCATAATGATTATTTTTTTGTCATTGCTACCCCCTGGATTTGAAAAAGATTATTTTTATTTTTGTTTTTTTTTTTAACCGAATGTTCTTTTTTTTAAGTAAGTGTTGAATGATAATTTTTTATTTTGATACTTTTCCTTTAAAAAAAAACTGTTAACAAAATCGTCAGTAAATGCTTGCGAATTATATAAATCCATCAAAAGAAATGGATTCATACATTACTGGGCTATTTTTGGCCATTCATCGTTTATTGTGGAAATATTCACCCACACATACAACACTGTCACAAAGAAAAGAAAACTACATTGACCCTCTGTTCCTTTTAAAGCTTTGTATTATGACTGGAATGATTCATTTATATTATTCGGTGCCTTTTGAGTCCCTGTCGAATAATGTGCTGTATTTTTGGTGAGGTGAGAGGTGAGGTTTTATTCTCATCCTTTATGTTTAATCCCCTTCTACCAAAAACACAACCATGTGTACATATAATGAATGTTTCAAAATATTTAAATCTTGAATAAACTAACTCAGGTAGATAGCAATGACCCCTTTTCATTTTTTAGATATTAGGTTATGATTATAATAACAAAAAATTAATACCGGTACACTAAAATAAAAATACTCTCTAGTAGCACAGTACATAGTAGCTCTTATCCAATGATCTAGTTTGATATAAAAATAATTTAATTCTGAAATTATTAAAAAATACATTGACTGCCATGATCCAACTATCTATCCAGTTTGGATAAAATACCCAGCACCCACCTCTCCCTCCAAGTCAACTCTATGGTCGCATGACTCATTGGAAATAACAGCCAGTTTTGGAGGGAAAATATTTACACAAAGCATAGTAAGTACCAAAGTTTATTTAATCATTATTTCTGTGTTTTAGAACAGTTAATTGATGCATGAAAGCATTAAATGTACATCCCATTACTTATTTATGGTTCTGCTACTTTCTCAGTGGTCTCCAAGTTTTAGCTTGTTGTTCTTTACATGAATAGCAATTTCTGAGTTTAGCTGGAAATGTCCCTCCTGTTACAATCCACCCTTTTATAGCTGTCCATGACAACATGGTGGAAACGGGTCACTGAGTGGACTTAAGAGGGCCAGACAAGTTGTGCTTGTCCTCCATAAATCCCTCTTCAATGCCAATTTATGATGGATTTGTAAGTTATTCCCAGTTTTCAAAAAGATGAAGAAATATGATACATGCATGGGTTCTCTCCAGGTACTCAGACCTCCTCCCACAATTGGGATCTCAATTGTCCTTAGGTGTAAGTGTGTGTGCATGGTTGTACATCTTTGTGTGTCTATGCGTTGTCCTGTGACAAACTAGTGTCCTTTCCTGGGTCTAACATGCCTTTCGCCCATAGACTGCTGGAGATAGGGACTAGCCCAACTGCAACCCTGACAGACCAAGCGGGAGAAAATGGATGGTGCCTTTTCCAAGCGGCTTGTTTCAGCTCCTTTCAAAGATGATTAATATGATTTAGGAATCATTTTTCTGGCTATTGCGATTTTTTCTTTCATTAAACAAGGGCAATTGTTCAATGACAATTTTGTCCACATTTATCAATGTTTAAGAAAGCCTTACTATTTTTATTCATTCAGCATTTAATAAAGCTAGCAGAATAAACTGTAAGCATTCTTATGAATCCAGCATATTATTAAAAAGGATAACTCTTCATTTTGTGAAAAGGCCCTCTTGGTAAAAGACGAAGCTAAATTTTTCAAGAAAATACTTATCAATTAATCTTTTTTCAATGAACAACATCAATCGGCTTAAGATTAACTTATTCATTGATAGCTTTCACCCGTTGTAGAAACCCTGATGTGTGTATGTTCATAAATAAAATTAAAGAATTAATAAATCTGATGCGATAAGAGTCTGAAATGATTTATTAGTATTTTTATGAGCATTATCTTGCAATTTAGTTGATATCCTCTATAGTTTTATAGCCATGATTTAGCATCAGTATAGAGGCTAACTACACTTGCTTAATCAATAGCTTTGAGCTGTATTAAGCTTACATCACACAGCTCAATGCAGGACAAAACTAGCACTTCCTGGAATTTAAGGTTGGGAAGAAGATCCTCCAACTGCCTTTGGGTATTTATTGATGATACAAAGAATACAGAAAATAGCAAAACAAAGATAGCTCATGTACAAGCATGAAAACAGAGATCATACCAGCTGCTCTGTGGACAGCAGACATACTTCCACATACAGTAGGATACACCCACACCCTCCCCACCATCCTGCAATAGTCTTCCCCACATTACCCTAGGGATGTGACTCAGGCCACTTGTACAGTATAAGCTGCCTCTCATGTGGCAGGAGACACAGACACATGCACACTGAAAAACACTTTACCATCTGGGACGCGTTTTCTCTCCATCTATAACAGCTGTGGCGGAATCTTTTATGTGTTGCGATGGGCAGCAGAGGAATGCTGGGCAAACGGCCCTACGTGCTCCAACAGAAGGTAAATTACAGGGAACTGTGCCGCAGCCTGACCCTGAAGAAAAGGCAGCAGCCAGTTTGATGTTTATGAACGAGGTCTCCTGGGTTTGGGCGACTGTGACTCAGTGGGTAGATAAGTTGTCTTGCAATCGGAAGGTTGTGGGTTTGATTCCAGCTTCCGCACGTTGTTATGCCCCTGGGCAACGCTTTAAAAGTTACATACACATTGCTGTGTTAATGAAAGGGTTTTGTACACCCTTCTTCCTGAAAATCAGGTCGTACCCCTACAAGCATAGATGAGTATAAACACCAAATAGATAGGTAGACTGCTGTAAGGAAAATCAGTTTTTATCACTTATGTGCAATATAGAGTAGAAAAGGACTCTGGAAAACAGATTTCAGATAAATAGCTAATTTCTCCCAGACATATTGTGAATGCACCTGAGAGATTGCATCATCAACAAAATGTAATCATTTGCCGCAAGTCACAATACTCAATAAACATAGCATAACCAACATAACTTTATAACAATACACTGTAAAACATACATACTTACAAATTCTCTCACAGTTTGACAAATGTAAAAACAGTGTTGAAATTATGGTGCACATGTTTTATATCATAGGAAATTAATTAGAACATGGAACAAGTTAACAAAAACATGTGGAAAATGTGACCTAAATCTGGGATATGAGGATCGCGTGTGGAAGATGGGCGATCACGTGAAGTTCATGGGATTTTTTGTAAAGACAACCAAAATAGATAGATAGATTTTTAAAATATGATTTAAGGTTTAAATAAATTTAAGTTCAGTATGTGCTAAATTACAAGTTTGTTTCTTTTAAATACTCTAATCACTTTGATCGTGATTCATGTATTTTATTTTAAAGCAAGAACATCTAAATGTAGAGCATGTAGCTTCTAAAACATTGCATGTTTTTGACTCTACATGCTCAGGTCCATTTTCTTTAAAACATACAGGCTCCAACTAGAATGTAAACTGATCACCATACTTTAGGGATTTAGTAGTTACATGAGGATTTACTGGCCTCTGAGTAACCACAGAGCTGCACTTGCTGCTCGAAAAAGATTGCTGTTTGACTTTACATGCATTTTCAATACTTTTAAATTTCTAAATAAAAAATTGCTTGTTAAGTGCATACATGCAAGTCTATCCGGCAGGCTGTGTTCATATAAATTTGCAAACTCCAAGTGCTAGGTCTTTGGTCCTAGTATTATTGAATGTGAGTGTTATGTGAGAATGTGTGTCCGAGTTTTCTTTTTTTTTTTTTTTTTTTTAATTTGTTGAGTGTGTGTGGTGTGAGTGGGGGCACTAGGGTGGGAAGGCATGACTGTTTGTGACTTTTTATTTTTTCGCAGGTTGGGGTCTGAACTGCTCCCTCTCCCAAGCACATCTCAAGTCTCCGCCAAGTGCGGGACCCATTTCCCCCGTACTGCTCTCCCTCCGCTGGCTGGCGTTTGTGTTCGCTGGTGCAGTGGTGAAGCTCGGGGTTTGGGGGTGGATGCCCGGATGGCTACTGGGTTATTCCTGGCGGCTCTCGCCAGGGGGTGGTGCGTCCTTGGGGCCTCAGTTCCCTGGGGCCCATGGCCGGATTAACTTCGGGGTGGCAGGCTGCGGTCGGAGCCCGCATACTCGTCCCCGTGGCTCCTGGGGGCTCCGGCATTGTGGTGGCTGATGGACTTTCTCGGGGTCGTCTCTCCTCCTCCCTTGGTGGAGATTGGATTTCCTGGGTCGGCCCCTCCTTGGGGCCTTCGCTCTGGGGGTCCCCTTGGGCGTCTGGGGCTTTGGGTCTCCCGGCGCTGGACTCTTTTATGAACAACTACAGGTACTTGGTTCCAGGCGCTTAGAGATTGACTTCCATACAGAAAACCCATATTCTTATCTTCAGGCAACATAGAGTACATGTCAGATCAAATAATGTTACTTACGCTTCAAAGATAGTATCTAGGTGTTACTTTGTTGTATGTCTCATACCATGTCCGTTGGTTGTGCTGTTCTTTTTGCATCTCTTTGCATGTGGTGAAGTAGACTGAAGATGTTTTATCATTGTCTCCCTTTTATCTCCTGTTTTTTTTTTCTCCTTTTCTTCTGTTATGCCTTTCTTGTTCTACTTTCATTGCAGTGTCCATATAATTTTTAAAACTCCCTGTGTTGGGATCCGGAGCCTGTCGCTCCATCTTTCCTCCAGCAGAGTGCGCCTCGAGTCTCCTGGGCTGGAGCCCTCA
>JAUZNJ010038639.1:0-11020 GCA_034780135.1 Jordanella pulchra
GTTTTTGCTCTGTGGTGCTGCTGGGAGCCTTTAAAAAAAAGCCTTTCAATTAAACACTGAATGGATAGAAAACAGATATACAGGCTGCTTTTAGCATACTTCTTATCCTAGTAATGTGTTACAATGGAACTAATTTGGTTAATAAAATTTAAACACTGTGCACCAATGGTTCCTATACGTTCTATAATAATTCATAGAGAAGGAACTCTTGGTTTAGCAACATAAAAACGTCAAGTGAAAAACCCTTAGAAAAGATGCAATGAAAAACTAAATGGTCTGATTTTAGGTGGAAAGTAAAGTATAAGATAGGATGGGGGGGAAGACATGGAGCTTAAAACACATTGTGAGCCACATGTTGAGCATTTTTGTCATATTTTAAACTGATGTGAACTATTTAAAGTTAAGGGTGTTACCTTGTTTTCATCAGGCATTTTTAAAGTCACCCGCTCTGTTTAAATGAAGACAACAGCCTTTAATGTGTTGCTGATGCTGGACGGGTTGTGCAGGTCTGTCAGAAGTGCTGCACAGATCCACGACAATAATTGTGAAACAGCTGGTGGAGATTGCTACAATCTATTTTCACGTCTGGATCTACGGAAAAAGGTTTTATCAAAAAGTAAACTGACAATGTCCAAAGGAGGATTTTACACTGTGCCACAACCAAAACCTTTTTATGTTTTTATCGGTGTGTTTTAAATAGCCTTTCTATGGTCTATTTAAAAATGTTTTTATACTGCCAAAGACTAAGGTCTTTTTTGCTCTGCTAATAAGTGTTTTAAGTGTTTTTATCACACTCTGGAAATCTTTGCCTGGTTAGTGTGCCTTCTCTCTTCCTATTGTCTAGCCCTTCTGGAACGTTCTGCCCTGTGTACTGCTTTCCAGACTACTAGCCTTAGCTCTGTTTAGCACCTCTGCAACACTTAAGTATTTTTTTCTGTCCAGGCGTTACACTGTATAACACATATTATTATTTAATGTATTTTTTATGCAAATGAAATGAGCTTGACCATATAACATTGGTCTACAATCTAAATGAACTGCAAAAGGTTTATGGTTGTAATGTGACAAAATGTACAATGTAGGCGAATATTTTAGGAAGACATCATTTCTTTATGCGTTTTACTTAACTGGGAATAAACGTGGTGTTAACAAAAGTCTGAGAAAAAAAAGTTTAAGAAAAGATTTAGCAAAGTTTAACAGTAAAAAAAGCATTTTAAGTTTGGTCACAAAAAGGTAAACATAACCTCCCCTAATGTTGCAAACCTCAAAATTTTTACATCCAAACCAAAAAGACCAAAAACGGTTTTGAAAGGCCGTAAAAACCAGCTGCTGTTCTTTAATCCTTGGGAGGGTCTAGTCTGCTAAAACAACAACAAAAAAATAAGATAATACCATCATACATAACAGAAACATTATGTGGAGGTGCCAGATGCATCCTGTGGACGGGACACGACAGTTAGTGGATGAACTTCAGTGATTTGAACACAGAAGGTTAGACTTGATGATCTCATGCAATCTCAGTTTTAAATTTTGTGATATTTTGAAATGTCTGCATTACACTACAAACATTTTCTCCTCTTTCATCCACTGCATTTTGCAAGACTTGAGACTTGGATTTTTATACCACTTGCTGAGCAGCTCTTCAACACTGATTCAAACTAATTGTACTTAAGCTGAACCCCTATGTTCACTTTCACCTGTGATATCATCTGGATGAACTAATACATTAGTTTATAATTTGCCTAAACAGAGTCACCTGAAAATTTGCAATCATTTTCTCTTCTAAGAGAAAACTTTGATTTTATTCAACTGGATTTTCAAGGATGACGTTGTCTACGAATTTAGAATCAAAATTTTATTAAAGAAGCAAACGAGTTTATAAATGGCCCACATAATTGTAAGCTTTATTGAGGGAGGCAGAGAAAGAAAACAGTAAATTGAAAATGTAGTTTTGAACTTTTGGCTTTAATCGGCATAAAACCCTGTTTCTATTGAATTATTAAACCCAAATTAGCACAAAGCTCTTTCTGTGTGGCATAAACTTCAGAAAAAAGAAATAGCTCTCATCAGAGCTGTAATATCCGATGTGCTGCTACATTTCCATACCTTGTTTATTGATGAAGACAACAGCAACAGTACATCAGTAACTAGACACCAGCTTTATGGCTGCTTGTGATCCTCCAGCAATAAGTCAATACAT
Organism: Jordanella pulchra; assembly: GCA_034780135.1. Taxonomy (NCBI): domain Eukaryota; kingdom Metazoa; phylum Chordata; class Actinopteri; order Cyprinodontiformes; family Cyprinodontidae; genus Jordanella; species Jordanella pulchra. The sequence goes on from JAUZNJ010038639.1 coordinate 2,201, forward strand.
GACTCTCATAGACACAGGGTCTGAACCGGCTGGCCGTCTCCACATTGCTGTAAAGGAAAGGTTGCACTACGACCCCTAGTTCACAGCGGATCAAAGGTCACATTAAGGCCAACAATAAAACTTGACAAGGAAACACCTTCTGCCGAGTAAACTCCCACAGCATGGCTCTGGTATGTCGGCTGAGCCTGCACACAGTATCCCTGAGTGTAACGTCCTACAGTGACACAATAGATTATGCAAAAGAGGAGTAAACAGCAGCCTTAGAGGAGTGACGACAAGATCTGGTCAACCTCTCATCATTGCAGCGTTACTGTAAGGTTGAAGGGTGAACATGGCCCTGGGGTGAGAGCCAGTGGTTGGTGAAGGGCTTACAGAGAGTGACATAAAAGATAGGAGCGACATCTAGCCTGGCACGTGCCCTGTAGTGAGCCACCGCATGGAGGCAATGTCAGAGTGATCTGACTTAGCCCCGAAATGCTTTGGACCGCCACCCTGCCAATGTCATGACCACGCATACATACAAGACTCTTACACGTGTCAGCTGCTTCTCATATCAAGCGCCAGCTAATAAGATCTGCTGCTTTCCAGATGTGTGGTTCTCGCCTTGAGGCAGATTTAGAACAGCTCAGAAGAGTATTCGCATTTCATGTTTATATATATGTTTATACATGGTATTATGAGATAAAGCAGCACAACATAGCAAATAACTGAATCAGAAAGAAAAGGATACAACACATTCAGCTGTCTTTCTCTGGTCATCCAATTTTTAAATTCGGTTTAGGCAACATGTGCAATTAGAGTCCAGATATGTTCAATATAATCTGTATAAATTCAGCTGTCCAGGATGTCAGAGGTTCATTAGAGGAATTTACTGAAAAAACATCAAACTTAGGTTCATACAACATGCTAATCTTTAAACCGTGCTTCAACGCAGAGATTTTAAACAAAAAACAACTCATGAAACGGGTTTTTGATAAAGTGATGGTTCGCTAACTCAATATTATAAGTCAATCACTGGGATGAAACCATTCCTGTATCTGTCAGTGAAACGTCTGCTCCTCTCAGCAGTTATTAAGGTTCACTTCTCATGAGAAAACTGCTGTTTCAGCTCCTTTCTAAGATGCTCAATAGGAGTTTGATCAGGACTCATAGATGAAGAAAAGAAGCCCCAGAGCATAACAGAGCCTCCTCCATGTTTCACAGTAGAGACGGTGTTCTTGACTTGATGTGCTTCATTTTTCCATCCTTTATCATAGAGCTGATGCACCTTGGTGAAAAATGTATGTCTCATCTGTCCTTAGCACATCCACTCCCAGAACCTTTATTGCTTATCAACATGTAGTTTGACAAATTCTAATCTGTTTTTTTATGATTTGTTTTCAGCTGTGGTTTCTTAATTGGTCGTCTTCCATTAAGTCCACAGACATGTGGTATGATCCCACTGACCCTATCTGTACTGTAGGCCCACTGACTGGTTATAAGACACCTGTGATGCCAATTAGAGGACACACCTTGATTTATTATGTCCCTTTGGTCACATTACTTTTAGTCTTTCTAGGGTTGCCACCATTTTTGTCCAGACCTGTTTCCTGACTCAATTATTTTAGATCATTCTGTTGAAGATTTGTTGAAATGGAATATCCGACTTCAGTTTGTTTAATATCATGGGATTTGTATTCGTTATTACTTTTGCAAGTTTCTCATTATTTCTTTGATCATTGTGGGTTTTTGTTTCATTAAATGAAGGTTTCAACAATCTTGTACACGTGTGTAAACTTACAGGCACTGAGAACCACGGGAACCTTGAAGCAGCTGCAGGGATACAAAGACAAGAGGAAAGATTATTAAAAGAATTCATATAGAATCTGTTTTACCGTTAATCTCTAGGTGCTTGGTGGACTCTGCAAACAAGAACGTGCTTCGGTGAGGCTGGAAAAACAATAAATGTTTTGCTTCTAAATAACAAAATTGTATGTGCTGAAATCCTAACTCTGCAGGTCACCCTGACCACATCACATCTATGGCGAGACAAGCTGCAGGCAGAATCCAACCAGGATACTTATAGACCAACAGATACAAGGAAATTGGTCAGACTTGAATGGAAGATGGATGGAGTTAGATTCAGCAAAATCCAAGAATAAAAACTGTTTGAGGCTAAAGATGACTTGAGATTGAGCCAAAGTTTCATCGTTCAGCAAGACTGTAGCCTTTAATATACAGTCCAAAGCTGCAATAGATTAATTCAGATCAATGCATGCTTGTGTGTCATACTAACATTTTTTATATAGAGGTGCATCGACTGGTCAGCCGGCTGATCAGTCGATGCACCTCACTTAATTTCTTTAGATATGAAACCGATCTTTCCCACCAATGCCTTGAACTTTAATTTAAAATTAAGAGCAGTTATTTCAGAAGTTTTTATTGTTTCTCGGGCAATGACTAATGTTTTTCAGTAAGATAAGATTGAAATATCTTGTGTCTTAAGATCCTACTACAATGGACAGTGTCAGTTATAAAAATAAATCTGTATCGGTCATGTCAGGTTTTTTAAAGACTGGGAGTCGGTGATCGGCCAGAAACCTGAAATCCTTAACCATGTCCAAATGGGGAAGGTGTGTAGTTTTAGTGTTTGTGCTTTGGAAGGTCTAAGGTATCGTATTGTGTAACCATGTTAGGAAATTCAAACTTTGTATCATATAAAATGAATCACATAATGAGATACTTTGACTTTACTTTCAGGAGCTTCTGGTAGAAATCCGAGCCACTGGACGCATTAGAAGTAGTTTCTGCTTCTACTTAACTTTGAGCAGGGGCGGTTTTAGCTGGTTTTGTCTGTTTTTGTGTCCCACTTAAGTGATCAAAACTACAACTCCCAATGAGAAGGGAGATCAGATAAGGTGTCCGGCATCAAGGATAGGGAAGCCATTTAAAGGTTACATTTCAGTCAGTTAAGCAGATGCTGCAACTTTTCGCCTCCTGCCATCATTTTGCATCCCTATCTCTTCCTCTCTGTACCACATTTTCTTTTTTTCACATTCTTTCTCCCTCGGCCCCCCTCCACCTGTCCTTCCTCCACCTCCACCCCCATCTATAATGTGCTGACGAAGTAGCAGAGTGGAAGCAGCGTAATAAAAGGGAGCGCTAATGAAAGGTTGAGCGAGGTCATCGTATTCACATACCTCTGCCAGAAAAGAGGACGAGAGGTCGTTTGTTCCAAGGGGATGAGCTGTTTTACTTTTGACTTGAGGGGCATTGGGAGGTAAAAAGGTCACAGCAGAGGGCACCAGGTTGCAGCCTCTGGGCTGAAATTCTGTGTCGTGGGGTCAAAGGTCATTACAGGAATGCGTGGTAAAGAGAGGTTGCGGGCTGGGTTCAGAAGTGTGGTCCGCGTCTTCAGTTTTTTTTAGACGAACAGGTCGGAGTAAAGGGAATTACACTCTGTTATTCTGACTCTGGAGGTCAAGCTTCACCTGAGGCAGGAGCAGACTGGAGCTGAAGGTGGAGCTGTGATTTAATATTCTAATTACACTCAATGAAGGGTGTTTAAAGGGAATCAATGGATCATATTATATCCAGTCCGTCAACAGAAGAATTAGTGGGTTTAATTAAATCTTCCAGGAGTAAGCCTTGCTGCACAGCTGAAAATTTATGCACATAATATAAGATCCCATGATAGCTGTTTTTACAGGACTAAAAATGCAGTTCTGTAAAATGCATTCAAAGACAGTAAGATATTTAATAATTTAGATAAACACATAAAAGACATTTAGCATAGGAGATGCAGCAGACATGGCCTTTCACTGAAGCTACACAGAAGTCCTGACTAATGAACTGACAATAAAGCTGTTTAATCTGTAAGTGTGACACTGACACCTACAGGAAAAACAGAAAACAACTAGAATGTTGTCAGCTTTGAAACTGCTGAAGTTACTTGTGACTCTATGGTGTACATTCCAGGTTTTAATGCTAAATCAGATTTTTCCAGAAATATGATTTTCTTTTGTGTGTGTATTTTTACCATACCTTTATCTGAACTGTTTGCAGCTCTAAACCTACCTGCATGCACATAAAAACAATAAAGTGTTGTGACATACAGCACAACAGTAAACATGCAAACAGGTTTTATGTTTTAAGGTCACAAAAGAAGCCAATTATTTATGGATTTTTGTGTTTTTATTGGATTCAAGAAAAAAAAAACAATCTGAAGAGGAAAATGATTTAATAAAAAATATATAATAAAATAAATATATCTGAGGAAACAAATTTTCACACTGATAGCAAAAAGTCATGTTATTTAAGAGTGAAGAAAAAGTTTTGAGAGAAAATATTTTGCTATAAAATTAGATAACAGATAAATTGATGTTTGGAACATGATTTCTCAAAAATATATTTTCACTCTCAAATATTGTTTTTTTGCAATCAGAATGAACAGTTTTCTAGAGTTCAACCTGAAAACTTTTTCTTCTCCCTCTCAAAACCGAAGTCCTTGCTCTCAATTCAGGAATCCTCTCTCGATGTGAAAAATGTGCCATGGGCGGGCCTGAGTTCCTATTGGTCAGCCTTAACCTAAATTGTGATAATTTAAACTTAGTTACAATTCGTTACTTTCTTAAGTAACATCATCTTCAAATAACAATACTCTCACACTAAATAGATTCTGTACTGTATCCATGTTAGAATCTCAAGTAATTTAGCAAAATGTAGAAACGGGATTGGGGTGCCCAGGCGCCAAAGGAGCTAGGACTGCCCCAGTGTACATAATATCTATTATCTTACTTTAAGGACAAAAATATTCAATCCATCATCAGATTTTCTCATCTACCTGTTTAGATTAAGGGAAAATATATATTACCAATACCAATTGTTGAAAAATACAAAAAAAGTTGGTGGAATTCAAAATGTTAAGGCAACAAACTTCAGCAAACTTTTGAAGTTTAGGGCTTTAACCTGATCATTTAAGTTTTGTTTTTAAGTTTGTCAAACTTATTATAACTTGAAATTCTTCAAAACTGCTTAAATAAAAACTTTGATGGTTTATGGTTTTATTTAAAGCCTACAAGTTCACTACTGTAGTTTGAAGATCCAATCCCGACGAGATCTGAGTCCAACCGGGCAGTCGCTCCACTCTTAAAACCCCCCCTGGTGTCCATATCCACAAAAACACTGTTCTGTGTGTTTTTTTGTTTAATTGGTTGGTTTATTTTGCCTGAATGAAACATATCGTCCCCTAAAAGCAAGTCTTACCTGAATGACTGAGGTGGTGCTAAATCTATACATGAAGAACTGCTACAAATGTTAAAGGTAAAGCAAGTTTTTTATATAGGTACAAGAAAGGTTCAAAGTCCTTTACATGAATTAAACAATAGAATAGAGGGAAACTGAAAATAGTGATACTTCAGTGAACAGCTTAACTTCAACAATCAAAGGCAGCTCTAAACCATTGAGTTTTTAACTTTGACTTAAAAGAACTTATGCTTTCAGCCATTTTACAGTCTTCTGGCAGTTTGTTCCTTGGTAACTAGAACTAAATTCTGCTTCTCCATGTTTGGTTCTAGTTCTGTGTGTAGGGAGTAGGCTGGAATTAGAAGACCTGAGTGGTCTGGGAGGTTGATGGACTGATAACAAATGTTATGTATTAAGGTGCTGATGCATTCAGTTATCATTTATACTAAAATAAGGATTTTAAAGTCTATTCTCTGAGCTCCAGGGAGCCAGTGGAAGGAATTCAGAAACAGGCTAATGTGCTCTACTTTCTTAGTTCTAGTGAGAACATCGGCAGCAGCGTTTTGGATCAGCATCAGCTGTCTGATGGATTTCTTATCTTAGGCAACCCTAGAAAGACACTCTTCCAGTAATCAATTCTACAAAAGATAAATGCATGAATGATTTTTTTCTAGATCCCACTAGGACATTAGTCCTTTAATCCTGGAAATGTTCTTCAGGTGAAAAAAGGCTGACCTTTATGTGCCTCTGAAGGTTCAGGTCAGAGTCAATCATGACACCAAGATTAAGGCCATAATCTACCTATAATAGCTGAAGCTGTGAGCTTAGTCTGGATCTCCCACTTCCTTTGGTCTGAAAATTACCTAAAGTTTTTTTTAATTCAGTTGGAGAAAGTTATTGTGTATCCACATATTGATCTGTTCTAAGCATCTACCCAGCGCTCTGATGGGTGTATCGTCCCCTGGTGACATTGTGATGTAAATCTGTGCGTCGTCTGCATAGTTATGGAAACTAATATTGTTTACTATAATGGGAGCTTGTAGATATTATATAGGAGGACCCCAGAATGGAGCCTTGAGGAACCACACATGGGACTTTTTGGGCCTCTGATTTAAAATTCCCTACTGAAATTCCTGTCCTGCAAGTAGAATTTAAACCATTTTTTTTTTGATTTGTAAATCAAGTGATGAATAGTGTCAAATACTGTGCTGCACACTTGTGTAGACAGAATGTTTTTATTTTTCTTAACAATTTTGGAAAATATAATCTTCGTCTTCAGGTGGACTTGGCATTAGCTTAAAAAGATAAATAAGATAGGATAAAACAACTCTAATTACTTTCACAACTCCTACAGAACACCTGTGTTGAATCGAAACATCTATAAATGAAATAAGATACAAGAATGAGACATCGTCTTTACCTGCGGGTGGAGAACAAGCACAGCCCTGCTCCGTTCTGAATTCATCTGCTTCCACCTCGCGTTTTATTAGAATAGAGAGGCCCTAATTCACAACAAACACAGCTCTAAGGGAAGGAGGTAACACAGCGGTGTGTCAACATATATGATTTGTACATAAGCACTTCCTTGTCTCACAACCATTCTGACCTTTCAAAAGTCCATCATTAGCTAACTGTAGGTTTCTTGTCCTGGGATCCTCCCTAAGGATCTTCCTCCCTAGGAGTCTTCCTCCCTAGGAGTCTTCCTCCCTAGCAGACTGAAGGAATTTGAAGTCGTCTCCTTTCTTCACGAATATATACACATATTAAGAAACGTATCTACGACTACATGTTAAAATAAAAGCACATCCTAACTATCATTTCTAAAAATCATCTAAGCAAACATTAGATAAAAACACTACGATTATTACATTATTCAGACAACCTGCTTGACCCAAAATATTACCATCCAAGGCAGGTCCATAATCTGATCTAACATGACTCTGACTCACAGACATTTTTGGGTGTGACTTCCAAATGTTGCAAAGACACAAACATTGAGCTTGTGATCAATTTCAGGTTAGATAAATCACTTATTAGAAAACAGCAAGGCAGATGTTCTGATTGTGAAAGAATAAATACATTTAACCAAGGCTAACAACTGTCAACTGTAAGACTTGTTGCTGTCAGAGTTAATGTATTTGAACAATATTTTTGGTTTGTATTCAGACTAGGCTTGCTTATTGCTAATGTCAGGGGATATATGTCACCTTGCTGGATTAAAATTAAAGTTTGTCATTGTCTTAATTGGTTATTATTACTTTATAAATTAGTTCAAATTATAACAAATTGAATTTTGTAAAGCATAGTCAAAGATATATAATGTATTGAATGTCTTTTTGGTTCTATAGTAACATATTTCCACCAAACTAATTATTACTGCAAATTATGTGCCAAATTGTAAAACTGTTTTAACAAATGTATCTTTGTAGCAGAGCAAAGACACCAAAAATGTTTTAGCTTCATTATTGTGCATGTATCAAGACACAAAATGTCTTTTTTTTACCAGCAGCAGTGGTGTGTGTTGTGTGTGTTTGTAGTCTAATAAAATTGCTCTTGTTTAATGAGTTTTTGTGTTAAACTGAAAAGCTGGTCTCGGGTCTGTACCAGAGTCTCATCTAGACACATAGAGACAACAGAAGCTTTATTTAAATGTGCTCATAATTTTGTTCGAATATTCAGTACAGACAGCCCGACTACAGCATGCACGTTTTTTGACTTCTTCCAGTAGAGGGCGGTGTACTAACATTCAATAACAACAGAGTATCGGTAACAACTTAAACTGCACACTGTTGACTGTGAGCCAAGCCCATGGCCATGCTTTGCATTCTTTGAGGAAGTGGCTTCTGTATTTTTCTGAGCAAATTGGTTAAAGCCAGCAGCAAAGATGCTGCAGGGGTTAAATATCTTATCGGTCAATAGTCATTCAGTGAAATTAATGGCTGCATCTATGCGCCTGACATTTACATAATTGTCGTTTTTTTTAGGTTTTTTCTTAGCCACATGCCTACAAGAAAAATAATACTTAATAATTTAAAGTCTTACTATAATATATTTATTAAAGTATGTGTGTAGTTTGAAAACATAAGTAATGTATCTAAAATAGATACCTTTGCGAAATCCGCTCATTGTTTTTTTCTGATATGACCTGTAACCTGATATCACTTACTTTGAAGGTCACATCTAAATGTCTTCTGTAGAACTATAGGTCTCCTCAAAACAACTTGTCATTGCCACAGCTGGCAGCACCTAAAATGTGTGGATATCACGCTTCATTCAGAAAGCACATACTGGGGTTCTTTGGGAAAAAAGGATTAAAAAAGCTGATTAGGAATTGATTTTATGCACTTTCAAGGGGAGATCCGATTCTACTTACTAAAAAATGAGTTTGAAATAATTAGCATTAAGTGATTGTTGTTTGTTCAAACTTTGATAAACATGATTCGATGGATGATGCATGGATGGATGGATGGTTTGATGGATGGTGGATGGATGGTGGATGGATGGATGGTTTGATGGATGGTGGATGGATGGATGGGTGGATGGATGGATGGATGATGGATGGATGGATGGATGGATGGATGGATGGATGGATGGATG
>JAUZNJ010038640.1:0-11020 GCA_034780135.1 Jordanella pulchra
AGGGCTCCAGCCCAGGAGACCCACGGCGCACTCTGCTGGAGGAAAGATGGAGCGACAGGCTCCGGATCCCAACACTGGCTTTAAAGTAGCAGTTGTTCCGCATTTGTTTAAATTAACTAGTAAAATATCTCAGCAAAAAAAAAAAAAAAAAACTGTCTGGTGCTTAGTGCTGATGTTGTGGAATTTGTAATGGAAAGGAATCACCATACCATTTTTATCAATATCTTGATAAGCAATTTTTTGCTCCATTTTATTGCTTCTTATTCATCAAAGATCAATGAAATAGAAAATGGATATAAAATCATTCCTAAAAAAAGTTTATATTTATCTACAGTATTCAGACATGGATGCGGGTAGAAGAAAAAATGAACTGTAGCAGAATTAGCCGTCATCTACCAGTGCAAGACATGTATGTTTATAATTGGTTTTATTTGACAAACAATATCACTTTATCAGTTAGCTTTGAGAGGTTGAATAAACAACCATTCCAAAGGCTGCCAATGTGTGTATTTTTTATTAGTATCCTAAATGAATCCTGATTGGAAGTATTAAGACTGAATATACACCGGTTTATTTGACAAAAGAGAGAAAAACTAACTTCTTGCTTCATAGTTCAAAATGTTTTTGACAAACTTGACTGTTACTGGGTACAGTATTTTTATGAAGGAAAACAAAAAAAACAACTTAAAATCTGAATTTTATACAGTTTTCATGAGAATACAATTTTTTTATTACAATTTTGTATCAGATCAACTACTCACTGTATGAAAAGAACATTAAATACATTAAAACTGAACATATCTTCTAACAAACTGGCCTTTAATTTTGAAGTTGCTTTACTCTACACAAAGTTACCAAAAGTATTTGCTGATACAATTAATTAAAATCAAGAATCAAGACTTCCAATCCATTTAATGTTAAAATAAATTAATAGATAAATACATCCTCTCCTCTTGCATATGCAAAGATATGTGAGAGAATTGTTTTCTCTGAGGAGATCTCTGAATTCTAAGGTGATATCTTAATAGATGTCATTATGCACAAGATCCAGTTATGAAATATCTCCCCTGTTAGTAATGTAGTAGCCGTACTTTGAAGCCTGATAAAATCACTGATTCTGTGGCACACAGGAAACATTGTTCACCAACTCGGTGCGCAGTCAGTAGCTATTGATCACTAAATTTTATGCAGCTTTAGATTGTCTCAAGACCAGCATTTAGGGAGCTTGGTGTAAAGGGTTTGCATAGCTGAGCAGCTGCCTGCAAGTTCAGATACAGCAGTGTAAAGCTGCTATCTCTGGACTAGTAGTGAAGTGATCTCTGTAAGTAGAACTTGTAATTGATGAGTCTGGATTGGCAGTTCCCCGGTCAGCAATACTTCACTGTACTATATGTAATGTGTGAAATGTCCTCTCTAGAGTAAAAGGGGGCGTGTGGCTGTTTTTCAAGAGTTTGGATCTGCCCTTTTTTTTCATTTAAAGGAAGTCTGGCCATGCTAAAACATTTTAGTCAATTTCATGCTTAATGCATTAATTGTATACAAACTGTCTTGGGATGACTGTTTTTTAACACTGTTGTGCACATATAAAAATGACAACAAATGCATGAATGAGAGAGTTTTCTGTAGAAGAGCTTAACTGTCCAGATCTCCACCCATTCTGGAAATAGAGATTTTGTTGATGGAAAAAAGTCTTAAATATTATTAAATGAAAAATGGCTTTTTAACCAGACAGTATCTTGTCGAGAAGTGAAACCTTGGATACATTATCATATAATCAGAGTTTTCTGAAGGGAAAAAATTGTGCATCAAGGTTAACAACAAGTGTTTTGTGTATTGATGGCTTGATTTTATTCTTGAATGTCAATTTAGTTTCCATCCTTTAAGAGAGAAGATAATTATATGACGTTGATTCAAAAACTTTACTCTAAATACCCAAATATAATTTATTTTAAACCATCCTTTAATTTATTTTGTAAAGGAGTTTTAGAACTGAAATAATTGTCTTATGTTTTGTACTAGGCTTGGTAAGTTTAGTTTAGACAACTGGATGAGAAGTTTTGTAGAAAACGTTCTGCCTTCTTCAGTTGTAACTTATGCCGGGAAGCATTGAGATTAATATACTGCAGGTGTAACAAAAGAATAAGGGGAGGGGAAAAAGCAGCCTTTCCCATCCTCCCCTAATTCTTTTGTTACATCTACAGTATATCAATCTCAAGGCTCCCCAGCATAAGTTACAACTGATGAAGCCTCATGAATGAGAGGTGAAACGTCTTCTAGAGAACTTCTCATCCAGTTACCGAAACTAAACTTTCCAAGCTTGACCATGACCTGGATGACTGCAAATCTTCACAGATATGTTTTATACCAGGTTCTCAGTCCTGCCTGCAGCTTTTGGCAAACAACAGCAGACAACCATTCAGGAAAGGTACATAATCTATTACTTAATTCTGTTAGATGATCCTCTTTTATTAATTGTTCTTTTAACTCATGACTACAAATGCACTGACATTTTTCCGGTTAAAACTTCCAGAAACATATTTGTTTGTTAGCTGTTGGTGCTTTGTGCATGTTTTCTAATGGGAGGCCCTATCTTGGACCAGACCTTCCCTCAGGCCTGTACACCGGTATCCCTTGGCAAGCTGGGCTGAGGAGAGGCTTAGCCCTGGAGGCAGACGATGACCGTATCGCAGTCAAGGAGGCTGGCTTCTACTTTGTCTACAGTCAGGTGCTTTCCATTACTGTAAATCTCTCATATGACCACTGGGGGCTGCTACTACTCTTTCTGTAAAAATGTAGCTCTCTTTTCCTCTGTGCAAGATGCTTGAAAAAAGAATGTGCTCAATCAGAGCCTATACTGTATTTAGTTACTAACCTCAAAGAAGGGTCAAATTGAGAGGATGTGATGTAAATTACATTTATCAAAATAAATTATATGTAATTTATATGCAGTTCCTTTTTTAATGAACACAACTTAGTGATTATGTTTTGTGCAGGTCTACTATATGGACAGCACCTTTACAATGGGCCATGTGGTGATCCGGCGGAAGAGGTATGTTGTGGGAAACGAGGATCAGGATGTGCATTTGTTTCGCTGCATCCAAAGCATGAACCCCGATTATGCTTTCAACACCTGCTACACGGGAGGTGAGCTTAAGTCACATTTTATGTCCACTTGTAGCAACTCATTGCAGAGATCAAGAAGAGTTAATTTAGCTTAAGTTACACTATGGGCGTGATTTTCTATATCCATCCTGTCTAAAGTGCACTTGTGGATCCTACAGGAATTGTCAAGCTGGAGAAGGGAGACTACTTGGAACTTCTGATCCCTCGTTCTGTGGCCAACATTTCGTTGGAAGGAGACTCTACCTTCCTTGGTGCTTTCAAGCTCTCTTAAAGTGTGTGATTTGAGACTGCAGCAAAAGAACAATGCTCTACATGCCATGTATTTGGATGGAGATATACAGTTATGGGTACTTTCTGTTGAAATGAAAAAAATGCAGCAAGAAGTGCCAATTTATTGGCTGACAGCTAGATTGCATCCTACCTATAATATACAGTAGGATCTAATGTGAAACAGACAGTGCTGAGGCTTTTAATGATGTTTGTTTTTATCTCATCTATATTCAAAGCATGCAGAATTTATGTTTTCTTCATATAATCACATACTTAGCAGGCAGAACCTGTAACACTTATTTTTTTAAACTCATTTTACAGGCAGTAAAACAAAAGGTATATATGTTATTTTAGGCTACATTAATATGTCACAGAGTAGCTTTCTTCTTTTTTTTCTTAAAAGCCAAATATCATTGTCATAGCCTCATTTATACAGATCTTTAGCTTATGAAAAAAAATTATGAAATAAAATACAAATGTGTCAAATGTCAGTGTAGGATGAGATTTTTATTCCATTTTTGGCCACAGGAAGTAAAGATTTTTCTGTGAAAGAACGAGACAGTGACATCAAGATAAGGTGAAGCGGGAACAGCGGAAATCAAGCATATGAGAATATTTTTAGCTTCAAGAGAAACTGCAAGCAGATGGTGTCAGCAGTTTCAAAGAAGCCTGTTAATGACTTTGTCAAGCCTGAAAATACTGGAAGAACAAAACTGCTCAAACAAACTCAAGTTTATAACAAAGATTCAAAGTCAACATTTTTGCACAATGTCTAAAATGAGCTCTAATCAGTGTAAGCCACTTAAAGTCGTAAGGTGTTAAAGGTATCTTTCATTAAGGACCTTCATAACAAAAGCCAAATCCCATCAGAGATGTATCTTTGGAGTACCAAGAGCTGACCTCTTGACCTTACAGTCTATAAACCAAAGTATTGGTGAAGCAAGTCCAAGACAGACAGTGTGGAGCAAAAGCACTGAGGCATTAAAATATAGAAGATTAATATTAATTCTGTAGCACACTGGGAGCCAGAGAAAATCAGCCAGCCATTGATTTATGTGTCTGTGATTTATGTGTATGTATGGCAAATTTAAAAGGCTGACTGAAGTACTTTGGACAAGGCATAAGATGGCAGGCTGTCTGACCCCAAAATGCAGTGCATTAGAACAATCAAGGCAGGAATGATCTGTTAATTTTTGTCTAATTTTTGCAATGCAGGGTTGGCCTCTAGTTTCAGAGATTGGTGTCAGTGTATTTCAAATATAAAGTTTAAGAGTCAAGGTTTAAATGGTTGGAATCAGAAAGGGAACTGAGGTGGAATAGTATAACTTCGGTCATTGAAGTAAAAAAAATACATCAAGGTGATCTAAGCTTTGATTTCATTAAAATATTCTAATACGATGAACAGAGAGAGCAACATGTTAGTTATCCACAGCAAAATGGAGTTAAGAATGTCTGTAACAACAGTCAGCAAAAGGTGCAATCATAAACAACATGGTCAGTGGCAGACGGCGAGCCAGAAGTTACCATATTCTTCCCCTTCCTCACACACAGTAATTCTGCTCATTAGGTGTAAGATTTTAAAAAGTCCCTTTGTTAATATTCTCTGCTACACTTGGTCTTTTACCTTTATATTAATGCCTCCACTGGACTGGACTCCACTTGACTGGACCAGAAAGCAAATATAGCTATTAAATAAAACAGACTAAAATATGAGTCTGTTCAATAGTGTTCAAAAGAGCTTAATGGATAACGGTAAATTTTAATGGAAGAGTAGATGGACATAATGAAGCTAAATGCATAATGGAAGGCAGACCTGGCCCTGGGAAATCAGAGGCGCTCTTTGATGGACCGACTTTGCTGTTGTCCACAGCAGGCGGCTGAACAAACAGCAATTGAAAAAGAGTAAAAGGAGGAGGGTACGAGAAAAGAGGGGTGCGGAACTCAGATCGTCCCCCATAAATGTGTCAAGCATGATGCTCCCCTCCCTCTCTTTAGGCTACAAATGTCTTTGTGCGATGCCATGGTTACGCCTTGTGTGTTTGCGGAAGCCGATGTCATTGCGGGCTAGGCTCTCAAAAGAGAAACCAGCGTCTGACTGGAGAACCAGGAAATGAGACCAACTGTGTGGACAAATGTTGGCACTGTGTGTAGTTCACACGCTATAGGAGTATCCTTTAAATATAGAGAAAAGCTGAAGTTCCAAACATCCAGTGAAGAATTTCGACATTTTTAAAAATGTTTTCCTATGTAGAGGATACAAGACTGTAGTGCTGCTATTCCAGGAGTTCCACATTTATATATGTGCCTTGGTTGGATTGTTCTTTAACATCACGTTTATTTATTGATTATGCTGAGAGAAGCAGACCGGAGAACATCGTTGATCTTTCAAATATACAAGATGTTCCAACTTAACAATGATCATTTAAAAATACCTAAAAAAAAAGAAAAATTTAAAAGAAATGCTGTACATGTAAATCATAAAAGGAGTCCTTATTTAGCCACAGGTTCGACAGATTTTAAAAAAGTATTGTCTGGTACATCAAAGTGCTTTGGAGTTGAGGATCCACAAGCTGGAAGCATGTGGAAAGATGTCAATTAGTAAATAACCAAACATACATTAAAAAGCCAGACATCTAGAACTTATACTGCATTAAGTAAGGTTGAGCTGGGCAAAAATGTTACGAGCAGAAATAATTGTAATCTGACAAAGGACAGCTTAAACCATACAAACACAATCCATGTGGCTATTGGAAGATTATGAACCTCTGTAAAAGCATAAAGTAAGTCTGCACAAACATTTTTACAGATTATGAAAGTTTCTGACACAGATGCAGAATCAAGTATTGGACAAAGCATAACAATAAACAAAAATTATTTTCATTATATTGAGGAAATCATCATTTGTTACTAAGAGGCTTTCTAGAACTCAGGTGACACCTGGAAAGTGAGATGTTTTGCAAATAGAAGCCATGCTTTTAATTAAACAGGCTTTAGGAATGTCTCCACGAGGGGTGGCTGTTAGGATTTTGAGGTTGATGAGGAGTGTTAAGGGAGCAGCAAAGATCCTTTTGGTTATTTCTTGATACTGTATTTCAGAGTGGTTCTTGGGTTCCTAGTTGAGTTCCACAGAACAAATGAGAAGAGTTCATTGAATCATGGAAAGAAACAACTGGAAAGCAAGGAGTGAGGCAGTGATTGGGATGCTACAGTGGACGACAATGGAAACTTTTTCAGAAGCTTAGTAAGAAGGATCCAAATAAAGATGATTCAAGTCAGACTGAAAAAAAACAGTGAAAAACCTGTCTGCCACGCCCTCCAGAGGAGATCCTCTGTTTAACCCACATACAGAAAATACAGACTAAAAGAAGATCTAGACAGAAAGCGAGAATATGCAACATAAAAGTTGCAACATGATATACTAAAGCAATATTAACAAAATACAAAAACCTGGAGGACGTAAAAATAATAGAACAAGGGGGGTTAAAGGCAATCCTGAATCCTTACTGTAACATCCTTCACATGCTACGTGCACAGAAACCCACTCATATGTTCTTGTTTACCTTTTAATCAATTCCCATCAAAAATCAGCTTTATATACACAATCCCAGGTTACTTTAATATTAAGCATGCCTATTCCATGTACATACTTATATAGTATATTGGGATTAGTTTGATCTTCTACAGTCAGCCCAGAGTAATCAGTCTGATCCACAGCCCTGCTGCCGAACTGGCTGCATAGCTGCCTGGATTTCTGGTTTAAAGGAGGATTTGGTTTATGTATAAACTGGATTTTGCCACACTTAACTGTGAAATCTAAATATCACATTTTCTGTTTGCTATGTTGTGGTAGGTTCTTTAATGATTCAGTCTGAACTAACAAATTAGTATAAGGTCTGAAAACACAGTTGAGTTTGTTTCTTTTCTTACTGTCACCATTTGATTCGCATTATTTTGCCTCTGAACTACATTAGATGAGCTTAAAAATAAGATTATAAATAATTAATGGAGCTGTAAATCTCAGCAGAAAGTATTCCAGAAGGGGCACAATCTGCATAAGGAGACCCCAAATAGAAAAATATATTTTTTCATGTTCGATCTGCAGCTGACAATGTTCTCAACAGCTTGAACTTCTTACACTTCAGATCAAAGGAGGAAAACATCAAATGGAAAGAGATTTCTGCCCTAACCCTCCTGACTATAGTGCTCTACTCTGTTGTGTGACTACATTGCATCACATTTTCCTTTACACATATACATTTTGGGGTACTCAAGTGAGTTTCTATTTTATTTATGCAATAAAATGCTAGGTTCAGCTTCAAACATTGTAAATGATGTTCCTCTAGCATTAGCAACTTTGGTAAGAATCAGATTTCTTTCTTCCTTGACTTGGTCTCAAAGGAGCTTTGGTATCTGTTTGGCCTGTGGAATACGTTCCCCCACACCAGACAGAGACAAACAAAACAGCTCAGGTCTTTTATCAGGATATCCCCTGGGGACCTCTCTTTGGATGCTTCCAGGTACATCTGAATGGGGGGAGTCGCTAGGGCAGGTTGAGATCAGGCCAGAGGGACTGGATGTTCCTTCTGGCCCGGGAACGCATTAGAGGAATGAGAAGAATGTGGAATGTCAGTGCTTTCCTCCCTGGACATGCTGCCCAAGTGACCTGACCTGGAATAAGCAGAATAAGTTCATATTTCACTTTATTAGATACATCTTTTTAATTGCCTATTTAGATAAAAAGGCAAATCAGCCAATCACAGAGTATTTATGCATTTAGGTAGACATGGTTAAGCAGCCTCACTGAGCATCAGAATGAGGAGGAAAAGTGAATCATAAGTAATTATCCACATGGCAATGGTTAGTAATTCTAAATAGCTAATTTGAGTATTTCAACAGCAGATTATGTAAAAAGTATGTTTTACATGCACACAACCCTCTTCCGTATCTATTTAAATGGTCATAAAAAGAACATATCCACCAGAGTAAATGAAGATTTAATTAAAATGTAGAATCCCATTGAGTAGCTGAAATAAATGCTTGTTACAGCAAAGGTATAAATACATCGAGTACAGCAGGGTAAAGACCATGCCAGGGCACACATCTCTTTTTAGCTACATTTAGACACACAGGTTTACCAAAATTGGAACATAACTTTGCCTGATCCTATAAGTCTTGATTTTAACATTTGACATTTCACAATCTCCAGATCTTCTTAGAAAACATCAGTTTTTAATGCACTGATACTGTAGAGTAATATCAGTAATAGGCGGCTCACAAATCTGCAGCAGCTGCTGGTGTTATTAAATTATATTGGCCCAAAATGTCCAAGTAAAATTCTGTCACTTTGATAAATCTATGCCACAAATATTTTAAAAAGTTCTTAAAGAAAAAGAGGCTCAAATTTCCTGCTAGTGAAACATATAATTAGTTAATATATATATTTACATTCTGGCAGGTGAGTGTAGATCAGAGGTGGTCAAGTTCAGTCCTCAAGATCTATCCACATCTGAATCATGTAAGTGTATTTCCTCATCAGCAGTCATTCAGCTTCATGGCTTGTTTATTACCCATTCTCTGACGATGAGATCTTAAAAATAAGAAGAAGGAGCTGAATGTGGGAAGGAGTTAGTTCTTCTGCATTGTACATTGTCTGCAAACTTCCTTTTTGTTCTTGTTTCTCATATCTCTGGGTGTAGTTCTCCTCTGTTATTTGACTACAACAAACACAGAGACGTAATACAAATGTCAGAGAGTGTAAACACTCATGTGTCACTCATCCCTACCATCTGCTTATGGGCTTTTGATAAGTACTTGTAATTAGAGATTTAAACTCCTGTTTCTCTCTTTCTATTTCTTTTCCCACACAAACATACTGACAAGCACACACTCTGATGCGCAAACTCCTAAATCTCATTCTCTCGTACTCTCACTGACTCTCTCCCTTTCAACTACTCCCCTCTTTTCCCCCCCAAAACTGCCCACCTCCCCCTTCTTGCCCTCCCTTTCTCTTAAACTCACTTCGTCTCTCTGGTGGGATCTCAGTGGAGAATTTCAAGCCTGTTGGTGTGGATGCAGGAAGAACTGGGAGTTGGCATCTCTAACGTTTATTCTGTAGCTGAGATCTCCTTAGCTCAAACCAAGCTATTTTTGGATGTTTTTCTCAAGCTGGAAACAAAATAACACTGGAAACTAAGGTGAAATGCTCTGAGGTATGCTGCTAATTCTCTCCTGTTATTGTCTGTTTCCTTATCTTTTGGCCACATGAGGCCCAAACTACACTGTTGGATTATTGCTTGAAAATATAGATGAAATATTAGATTTGTTGGTAATTTATCATGCGGATGGAAGAGTTTTGATGATAAGGTTGAATGGCTTGACTCCGACAGCGAAAGTTACTGTTATTTCTTCTTCTCTTGAGCTTTATTTGGCCTGAAATAATCCATGTGTGCCGACTCAAAAGTGAAAAAATGGATTTCGATTTTCTGGCTTGATGTCTGAACACAAAACACACGTCTCTCTGGGCAACCTTAAAGCTGTCTGAGTGTGTGCTGGAAATCCTCCCAGTTACAGAAAATCTCGGGCATCTTTCATCTAAGCACTGTGTATTGTGTCTGTGGTGTACGATGTCTCTCTTTTTAGTATTCATTTGTTGTTTTTTTGTTTGCAGTATCCAGCTTTGCCAAACTGTGCAGTAGGTCTGATTGGCTTGAAAAAAGTCAGACTAGGTTCGTTGTACTTAAGAGAGAAAGAGTGGTGCGTTTTCTTTTCATAACCAACTTTTTAATCTAACAATAACAAACACCAGGGAATATAGTACAAAGTCCTTTACGGTTGTACCTTAATGGTTTAGATGTATTATAATCAACTTTTTGAAAGATGAAACAGTGTCACCTGAAGTTGAGTTTGAACAATGTAGTTTTCACAGTATAATAGCTTTGGTCAAAAATTGCATAATTTGACAAAATCATTACAGTTATACTCCAACATTCAGTAAAAATGTTTAATATAAGTGTATTGTTAACTTTGGGCTTAAGTACCATGTCTGAGTTTAGAAACTGAAGAAACCTTCAAACTGTATATTTGACATACTTCCTAGAAGATAGAAAGAGCACCTGATCATAAGTGAACAGAAACAGGCAAAGAAGGAGCAAAGTTCACTACTTCTTGAAACTCTACATTCTCACATCAAATATAAGAGACCATTCATTAAAAATTGTTATAGATCGTTATTTGTAGTTCGTTATTTTGCTTTAAAACTTGTAACCAGCACAGGCCTGTGCCATCAATATATTCCATAACTGATCTGACTACTGACAATCTAAAGATTTTTTGGCACCATTTTACAATAAGGTTCCTCTTATAGATACCAAAAGTAGTTTACAGATATGGTATAATATCTGTAAACACGTCCCAACTCATTCTACTGTGTTATTGTGCATTAATTAAGAGACAAGAGACAAAATTGACAATTTTCTTGTCAAGTGGTAAGCCTGAGCTATTCAGCTATGTATTTTATATAGCTTTGTCTATATTCAACGTTTTTAAACTCTTATTATCTTCAAAGAAAAAAAAACATTATGGTTTTTAGCATGTATATGTGAAATGTATGATAAACATTTATGAATTA
>JAUZNJ010038642.1:0-11019 GCA_034780135.1 Jordanella pulchra
TTGTGCAGTGCAATGATGACTGCACGTGTTTCTTTAGAGATAACCGTGGTTCACAGAAGAGAAACAATGATGCCAAGTACCAGCCTTTTAAAGTGTCCAGCGGTGTCATTCTTACTTAATCATGACAGATTGATCTCCAGCCCTCATCACCCCCCACACATGTGTTAATGGGGAAAATCACTGAAACAATGTTAGCTGCTCCTTTTAAGGCAGGGCTGCAATGAAGCTGAAATGTGTTTTGGGGGATAAAGTTCATTTTCTAGGTAAATATTGACTTTGCTATTAATTGCTGTTACGCTGATCACTCTTTATAACATTCTGGAGTTTATGCAAATTGCCGTTATAAAAACTGAAGCAGTAGACTTTGTAAATATTAACATTTGAATCATTCTCAAAACAAAAGGGATCATTTTTCATCATTTTGCTTCATTCTATCTCTATTCTTCCATTCTGCAGCATTTGTTAGATCCATTCCTACATTTATCCTCTCTCTGCCTTTTCCTAATCATAGTAGCTTCCTCTGCTCTGTGTCTGGTATTTTTGTCAGTGCTTAGTCCCTTTTCTCTCGTAGACAGAGCTATGGGCTCAGCTTTTACTGTGACTAACTGTATGTGCTCTTTTTTATCGCTTTGACATCTCCTGTGTTCCTTTTGTATGTCTCTTTAAACCCCATTCTGCCTCAGTAGAAGTCCACTCAGAGTTATGCTGAAGGTTTCTTTTGGTTAAAAAGGAGTTTTCTTTTTCTCTCTCCACTTTTGCTGCATTTGTGTCTGATTGCTGTACAGTGAATGACAAAATGAAAGCAAATATCTACTGTCTCCACATGCTCATCCAGGAAGAGTGAGTCCTGCAAAGTCAATGAGTTGATTCAATCAGTTGGTTTTCCTTAAATATAAAACTTTGAAGCAATCTGTGTAGATGATCTTATTGAATTGTCTCTGTGAGATTATGTGTGTTGTGAAATAGGGCTATAGAAGTCTATGGAATGAAAAGGAGCACATCCAGTTTGTCACTGAGCCAAGAGTTAAATCTAGGAGACAGACAGACTTAGCCACTGAAAGACGTGCCTTCATTAACAGAAGAGAACATGAATTTGTGTGCAGAAGTAGCTCAACTGATGCTCTCCTCCAGGACAGTGTCTCATCTGAGCAGAACGCCAGGCCAGATGTTACAAAGATGAACAGAGAAAAATAACCAGATATAGTTCCAGGTGAAATAAAGTCACACCCAATTCAGTTTTTAAAAGCGACTCGTCTCAGCACAACTGAGCCAAACTGTGTTTGTTAAACTTCCCAAAACTCCCTCGCTAACCCTGGAAAACTTGGACTGACTTTGCACCAACCTGCTGTTCCTTGATTATGCAGTCAGATTTTTTTTTTTTCTAAGAGTCTGCTCTATTTGTTGCAGAGTCACTTTCCCCAGCTGCTTATGTCGGCCCTGAAGAGTCATCCCGTCCTCACCTGTCTTCCTGAACTTCAGCTCAACTTTATAACAAACCCACCAACCCTGCAGAGCGTAGCATCGCAGGAGAACTCATAATATGTTGGAAAAAAGATTTATCAGCAGTCCTACTCAGGCACAAACAAACAACACCATGTTAGGGGTTACCTAAAAGCCTAATAGTGTTGTGCAGCCTAGTTCAGGAACAAAAAAAAAGTTACACTAGTTTCTGCAAAACGTGATAAAAGAAATCATCTTGACACCATAAAAAAACAAACTAAAGAAAAACTAAATTATAAGAAAATACTGGTAGACAGGTGAGCTATTTCACATTAAAACAAACCTTGTAGTTAAGAGTCAGGCTCCCTTCTTTGAACAAAAACCCCAGAGTTGCTTCTCTCCTTTTCCTCAGACAATAAAACAACTAAAGCAGTGGTGCTGAGGTCCAGTCCTGCAGAGAGATATCCTGCGGCTATTAGATGCATCTCTTCTCCAACACCTGAATCAAATGAATGTTTGTTACCAGGCCTCTGCAGAGTGCATGGCTGAATACTGATGAGGAAATTGAACCATTGGAATCAGCTGTGTTGGAGAAGCGACGCTTTTAAAAGCTGCAGGAAAGCAGCTTTTGGTGACTGAAGTTTGAGACCCCTGATCTAAACTAAAATATTTAAATATTATCTTATTCTAAGCATGCAAACTAAAATGCCACAGCTGTTGTTTTATGTGGACATATACATAGAGCACCTGACAAAGATTCACAGCCCTGGAAAGTGTCCACATTTTGTCCCATTTATGAGAAAAAAGATTTGTGTCTGTCTCACTGTAACTTCATCTAACATACATCTATAGGTGTGTTTTCCTATTTCAGAAAGGTTAGGATATAATTTGTAGAGATACTTAAAGCGGCTTGATTCTTAAACAAACTCTCAAGCTTTAAATATCCTGTCCTCATTTATAAAACGTTGTGTTGGATCCATACAAAAAGTGTACATAGGTCAAACACCTAAAAATGTTGTAGGCCAAAATAATCCTGATTTATAAAGCCATGTTCACCCAAAAAACCAAGCGATTTCCTTTTCTAGATCACAGCTGTGCATTGACATCTGTGTTAAGAGGCTCCACCTCATGTTTGGCCACATTCAGCCTTAAATGGTTCATGGAGAAAAACACATAATACACATTATGTATTTAAATGAGCCAGCTAATGAATGTTATTTAATGGTAACCAATGGCAACCACAGCCAAGAGGGTGGAAAAACGTAGAGTTTAACAGAAGTGAAGGGATAAATAAATACAAGGAAGTATTATTGATTGGACCTTCAAAGGCTGATGAAGAGATCAGAACAAAAAACACAATGCTGGACTTCAGACCAAGAAAGGTCAAGCTTGTTCTGATTGTGGGGAACAGAGTGTATTTCTTGGAACATTTCTGAAGGTGTCCAAACCTCTAAAACAATGATACAAACTATGTAGGAGACGCAACAAACGTGTGAAGATATGAGAACAAAGCGGAGCCTTTTGGTTGAGAAAACTTTACATAAACATACCATTCCCACAGTAAAACCAGAGACTGGAAGCTGGTTGGATGTTAGATGGAAGAGGGAGGAGCTAAATCCAAAACAACCCCGGAAAGAAAACTTGTTGGAACTTAAACGTAAAGTGGAGCGACGGCCAATTGTTTGGATCAAAGCTCGTTTATTGAATGTTCTATTCAACGTCTAGACCAACATCCAAATGAGAAATCTGTGACAACACTTTAAAATGGATGTTAAAAGAGTTCTAATAACTACGTAAAGGTCAAGTTAATTTTAAAAGCCTTTTTAAAATTTTCAGTAATTCAAGCTGCTTAGAGGGCTTTATAAAATAAAATTAAAATTACTAAAACACATTGCACTGATGCAACTAGGAGAGATATAGAACACAACAACCAACAATCCTGTCCATTAAATTTGACTTGTAATCCCAATGTTTGTGCAAATCAAACATTCTACAAATAGATTACTCCAGAGTCAGGGCCCTGCTGTAGGGAAGGCTCAGCCATAGCCAGGTTTCAGTTTAGACCATGGAGCAGATGACATCGTGAACTGGACCTCATAGAGTCTTGATTGAAGCTCAGGTTGTTGAGGGATTGAAAAAAGAAAACAAAGTTAAACTGCTTCTTCCAAGATGGGAGACATGGGATTAAATGCTGCTTTCTTTTCTTACCGGTCATCAGACAAGCAGCTGCTTTTCAGACCACATGGTGAGGAGGACTGATCCAAACCAGAATACAGAGTCTCATTAGTCCAACCTGCAGACTAGACTAGACCACTGCACTTACCTACCAATAGAGTTAAAGGAACCATGAGGGTCCAGATCTGCGTCGCTCTTAGAGCAGAAAACAGAATGGAAATTCCTTTAATTCTCCCACAATGAGGACACTTTGCTGCAACAGCAGTAAAGTGGAAAGCATTTAAAGTAAGTCGGGTTACACGACAAATAGAATTTTAAAAGAAAATCAGTATAACAATTCTGGAAGGTCACACCTAACATTATATTTATCCCTGTTTTCTCCTGCATCAGTTAGAACTGAAGAAGCCTCTTGGATGCAAGGTGAAACGTGTTCTAGAAAACTTCTCGTCCAGTCGCCTAAACTGAACTTTCCAAGCTTTATCATGACCTGGATGACTGAGAACCTTCACAAGTATAAACAGTATAATACTGCACAGTAAGGACAAAAATTGTTAAGACAAATGCTGTTATTTTATAAAAAAAATCTACATGTACAACTGGTGAAGGTTTATTTTAAAGTAATTTCAAAAACTCAGCAACTTGCAGGGTGTTTGTAAACACCTTTTGAGCTTGTTGGAAGCTTGTTACTAAGTCTTACAACTGCTGGTAGGAAGGTTGTGCAGTAACTCTGCTTTGTGCATTTAGGATCCACCAATCGTGGATGCAGTCCTTAAAAGATCTCTACAGCTCAGCGACAGCCTTATGCATGAGGCCAGTCAGAGACCAGTCAGTCCTTCTGTTTTCCACCACCTGCACCAGATCGAAGAGACTTCCAAGCACATAGTATGCAATAAAAGGATAATGTGCACATAGCTGCAGAAAGTGACCACAACAAATGTTTTCCTTTCAATTCTTTTTAGGAAAGAGAGAAACATCAAGGTGCAGCTTGGTAAATGTTCCCACTCTGTTCTGAACCTTCACACTAACGTCATACCTGAACAGAACCCAGCAGATCTTGCAGACCATGTTAATCTTTAGTTCATGTTTTTCACAGCTTCTCTGATTCTCTGTGAAGGTGACCACAGCAGACAGAACCTACAGAAGCTCCTCATTCAGCGCGTCTTAAACCTTCTGACATTTTTTATTTATTTTTTATAGGAGCCGGTCCATGAATATTTAAGATGCTTCTAGTTTTATCTTTCCACTCCTGCGTCATGAAACATCTTACCTTCAAGCGATACTCAGGTGTTTTATGTGCTTGTGTTTGTGTGAAGCACTTTGAAGCTTAGTGAAATAACGGCACCAAGTTACAGCCAAGCCATAAAACCTGATCTGTTTCTGACTTTACTGACAGAAACATGGGGCGCACGTCGACTTCCTCACCACTTCTCTACAGGACCCCAGGCAGTGGAAAGGTCGATAATCTCTGCGGACATTACAGCAAGTTAATTTCCAGTAATGGGTGGTTATTACGGAGGAGATCTTCTTAAAGTGGAGCAGGTAATGGTCCATGGTGCTCTGGGTGCTCGTCCAGGCTGCCTTTTAGAGAGTAATGTGATTTACAGAGCAGACTGATGGAGAAGAGAGATACAGGAGGGCTAAAACTGCAGCGAGACTGCTCTCTGCAGGGCAGTTGGACCTGAGATGTGAGCTGGAATGAATTTATGAAGGACTTAAAAATTGTAAGGGTTTCTCTGGAAATCCTGACGGGAAGAAGCAACATTTGCTTGGTAGACAGTGAGGAGATGATCGTGGATGATAAACATTTTCTCTTCTTTTCCATCATCTATCATGGTTTGTGCTCATGTAGGTTTTCTCATAACCAGCCCAACATCCTTTGCGCTCTTTTATTTTCTGACTAATATATGATGGAAAAGTAAAACTTTGTAAAAAATAAAAAGTAAAAAATTGTTTAAACAAAAAATAGACTTTCTTGGCTGATTTAATTTATAAATATTAACTTTTGTAAATAAATATCAAAAATACTGTTTGAGGTTGTTTTTTATCCATTTTAACCTTTTTCTGTATCAAAATCTAAAAACCTCATTACCTGCTTCATGATTCTCATTTATTGTATTTTTCAAAATGTGTCTTAACATGTTTAATTTGTGTCCGCAGGAAACTGAAAAATCTTAAATCTTAAAGTTAAATAAGCCATTATTCAAACAATGGCTAATTGCAGATCTAAATATTTTAATGAACCCTCTTTGATCCTTTGCATACACCCAGATCAAGATGAGTTAAACACATTAAAAGTAAATCCATATTTTATTGGACCTGTGCCATTTCTCAGGGAAATATTTAACAAATTAACCCTTAATTTGAGTTTATTTATTCACAAAAGAAGGAAACAATTTAAGAAGAACCTGTTTACTATAGAAGACATGAACATCACTGCTGCAGCAAGAATTTTTTTGATTAGTAAGACCTGACTCTAGTTTAATGATGACCTGGAACAGCAGTTTCAGGGCTTGTTTGTCTTCCAATGAGTTAGAGAGTACGGTGAAGACCTGGAGCAACATTACTTTACACCAGGCAGAGAGAGCGGAGCGGTGAGCGCTCTCACAGCTGCCCGCTTCACCGCTCTTCACAGTTTGTATTGGGACTCCATGTAAATTCCTTCCTCTTGTTGCAGACGCCGCGTTCGGTATAAACGCACCATCACAGACGTCTGTCTAGCAGCACCTATGCTCTTCCTCCTCCGTCCTCATCATCAATTCTTTATACCCTAATGTTGTCGTTTAACCTGTAGTGTTTGACCAGGTTGTGGTTTTCCAACAAATTTTCACTGTTTCCCACAAACATTAAAGGTCACGTTTTGGCTCTTTGTGGATTTAAAATTATTCCTCACAAGATTCCTGAGATGATCTGCCACTGTTCGTTTAAGCAACCATCATGTTGTGCTTGGCATGATGCAATTACCAGGCAAAAGAAAGAAAGGTTCCCATCAAATGTGCACATTTCCTTGTTGATATGCATTATTTAAAATGACTGTAGTATCAAAAGTATTGAAGTTTGGTTCTGAGAATCCATTTTAGTGCCTAAACTCCTAGTTTCTGCGGTATCTATAGTGTAGTATCAATCCACACAGCACATTACGTATGCGCATGCATGTGTTTAAGCAGGAGAAATTCATGCGAGTGTGTACACTTGATCTAATACGTGTTTCATACCATGTGTGATAGTTAAGAGCCCTGATGTTCACTGTGTTTGGACTCAGCGGCTGCATCCTTTTCTTTAGGCCGATGACGTCACAGACCTGCGCCTCAGCCTGTTCGGATTGGAAGACTCCTTTGTGTGCAGCCGACGACTGCAGCCTTCTTTTCCCCTGTTTTGAAGGATGGGTCCCGTGTATCCAACGCAGCCTTTGTTTTCCCATGATTCATTGCGAGTTAAAGAAAGACAGCTGCTTCATGCTCAGAGGAAATGGTGACAAACAGTGGTGAATATTGAAAATGCAGTTTAATATAATAAAATTAAGTGAATAGTTCTGACTGAAATGTAGAAAAACGGTCTTTCTAAAAGGTGGTCAGATATGTGGCGGTAATGTTTGGTTTATTTGAGATAATTTATTCTGTGACTGTGTTAATGGGTTTGTCTGATATTTAAGTCCAGATCCCAATATTTCTGCAGTGAACTACAGAGCTGAGATCTCTGACCACGGATCTGCTGCTGAAGCTCATCAGCAATAAAATTATCAACAGAACATTAGTAAGAGGTTCAGCATTCATTATTTGCCTGATTTGTGTATCTACAGTTGTGGTTGCTAGGCGACAGAGCATACGCTGAGTGAGGGACAGAGAAACCGGAGAAGGCCGGACCTGTTTGAACCCAGAGCCATGAGTCTTCCAGCCTCCTTATTTTCACGGCCCTAGAAGGACCCAGTCCAAGTAGAACCGGATCCTTAGAAGATGCAGCCCATGAAATCGAACACATCCTTTGTATCTGGAACTACGTGGGAGTTAAGCTAATGTTAGCTTCACTGTTTAGATCGAGGAAAGTGAGGCTTTGTTTATAGTTGAATACAGACATTTACATATACACCAATTTGTTTCTTTTGTTGTGCTTCTTTAAATCAGCTTTTCGATTAATCTTCTTAGCAGAGAAGCACTCGCATACTCCTAGATTCTCGTCATCTGGATGTGGTAGCAAAAGAGTGAAACATGCTTAAAACCTTTTGGAGCAAACCATTGGATTAAGGGGTGGTGCTTGAAAGAAATATGCAAGGTTTGATTTTTCCTTTTAATAAAACTGAGGATTATTTATTTTATTTGCAAGGATTTGTATTTCTGTAAATATTGATTGGGAACCCTTTATTACTTTCAATTTATTTTCTTTTGGATTTTTGTTAATCCTCTTTTATGGTCTCTTTCTGTGAATCACTCAGGGTAAACTTGATAAGTGGGGTGAGCAGATCCTGAGTGGGGTCCTACCAGGTCTAAACATTTACAGACTCTGAACCTTTTGCTCCATTATTCTTCACTAAACAGCTCAAGATCGACTAGATATGAAATATTTTTTTTCTGTGAACATTCATTTTAGGTTTTGCATTGAATTCTTAGTTAGCTCTACATGAGCAATTTGCTTAGGCTATTTAGACACATCAGTGTGAAATATGAAAATGGCCTAAATCAATTAGAAAAACTATCTTAGCTACTCTTCATTGTGTTTTCCTGTGGAATTCAGACTATAATTCAACATCTTTTTTCTTGCATATAAAGCCCTAAATAATGAAGCTACCTACTGTATGTCTTGTGTCAGAGATCTGATTGTTCCTAAGGTTGCTAGCAGAGGACTTAGCAACTAAGCTTCAAATATTTTAAATAAGAAGCACTAAATTTAATGTGCTTTTTTTATGGATGTGATACAAGGCGAAGTGTTGCAGGGGACCACAGGGAATAAATATTGCTGTGCAAATGTGTGGTTCCATTCATTAAAATGAGCAGATTGTGTGCTGTACAGCTTGAGTGGCCTCAAAAGAAAGATTAGGTTCAAAGTCATGGAAATGGAGGTAATATTGATAATTATCAAAAAGATAATGGTAACACTAAATCCCTTTTATAGTGCTCCTTGTAGCCTTATAGCTCAAATTGCTACAAGTAAAAGTAAAGGAAAAATATAACATAACCGTGTTTCCTGCAAGGTTTGTGTTTTATTAAATTGAAGGAGGAAAAAAATCCTTGTTTATGCCCCTCCCACATCTCTTTTTAGGCTCTTTTGATATTTGATCTTTTCCATAACCTGCCACAGTTTTAAGCTCAGTCTTTTTTTTCCGATTAGGTTTTATTGTATAAAGATAGTCTGCCGTTCAGCTGCATTGACCTCTAACAGCCTCTGTAGCCGTTTTTTTTTCTTTATTAATATTATTTTACTGTTGTTAATGTTGATAGTCCAAATATGTTTACATGCACACAGAATCACTCTCCACCGTCTGGCATTGTACCAATGCCTTCTTTATAGCAAAAATGACTGCAGATATTTTTGCATGGCAGTTTACATCTGACCTTCACAAGTAGTTAAAAAGACAAAAACTTCGTCCAAAGTTGAGTTTGATTTTGAAAATCGCATCATAAAGGTTTACAAGGGCATATCCTCCACTCATTTGTGTTGTTTGTTCATTACAACATGATGTGCATAATGATGAAGGCACACACGCAAAAAGAGGGTTTGCTCATGCTGTCTGGTGAATTGCAAATGCAAATCACTTTGCAACTTTTTTAAAGATCTGGTTTGCAGGTTCAAACACATTTTCATCTGTTTTAAGACATGCAATACTTCCAGAGATTAGGCCCTTTTTCTGAAGGTTTACTAGTGGTTCTTAGAATTTCTAAAGCTAGTATGGGAGGTCAATCTTTTAGTTATCAGGCTCCACTCCTGCACAATAAGTTGATACTCCAGCATATATCCTTTGGCTAGCTCTATAGTTATGCTGCTATAGGCTTAGAATGCTGGAGAACATCATTTCATCACTCTGCTTAATTCTATATCTATTTTTCCATTATGCAGTACTTATTAGTTCATACTCTTTTGTTATGTTCTAACCTTATGTCTTTTTCTCGCCATAGCTTCATCTGGTCTGTTCCTGTTTGGCTGTGACTCAATACTAGAAAGAAATACCAGCTCTGCTGCTGCCATCAATACCTTCAAATATAGATGATAGAGTTGTGCCTGTTTTCTGGTGCTTAGACTTGTTTCTCCCTTTGCTACAGGCTTAGCCTTTGCTGTAACTACCTGTATGTCCTATCTTTCATCCTTTGATACAAAAAGTGTCTCAGAGCTTCTTTGCTTAATTGTTTCTTTCCTAGACAGAGCCACCTATGGAGCGAGATTACAGTTTCCCTTTCTAACTTTCTGTGAGGCTTTGTTGTAGTGTCAATGACACAATGCAAGCGATTATCTACTGTCACCTCCTCCACATCCTGCTAGGTCAATGAGTCGATGCAGTCAGCTGGTTTTTCTTAGATAGAAAACTTTCAACCAATCTGATTGAATTGCCTCTTTAAAGTGCCTCTAGATGACATATGATGTGAATTTGGGCTTTATAAATGAATTGATTTGATTTGTATCACCACATTGTAGTTCAGGCTAAGGTTCTCTCTGGATAATAAGAACATATTTTATTTCTCCTGCGAAGGACATTTTAATGTCAAACTGTGTTTGAATTAACCCAGGTCTTTCTTCACTTGGACTTTTGAACTAAAATAAAAACACAACATTTCCATGATCTGTTCCTACTTCTCTTGTGGTTGTCTGCATCCTGTTTTCTTCCCATCTGAACCTTCCTGCCAAGGGAAAATAGATTGCTCTCAGACTGATATGTCCATTTTCGGCTATCGCTCCCATTCCCCTAACTTTCACAGAACCGGGTCAGGATATCGGCTGTGGGAGGTCAAACTCATCTTGGTGCTAATTTTCTTCAGAAATTACAAAACTGGAAAAACGTGGAGGAGCTGCAGAGAGAGCAGGTTTCAACACACTTTTGTACAGGAAGCTACTGCTGATATAACAACGCCCAAGCTGCAAATGAACTTCCAGGCCCTACTTATTATTAGCTTCTTTAAATTAAGTTTTATTTAAACTAATTGTCCAATAAATTAAAAACACATGATACAAAAGTCTAATAAAGTAAGTAACTGTTTTATCTGTTGAAGCTCTCTGATTGTATATCCTGCTGATCAATAGATAAACAGTTATGATATAAAACACTGCTGTGATTGAAATAAAGCATCCATTAGCATAAAAATTAACATTGTTATAGCATTAAAATTAAATTACAACAGAATTAAAGACATGTCGTCACCTTCTTAAAATAATTGCCTAAGTCATTTTTTTTCAAAAATGATTTTTTTGCCTAAATCATCTCTT
>JAUZNJ010038643.1:0-11019 GCA_034780135.1 Jordanella pulchra
TATCATATGTTATATGTTTCATTATATGTTCATTATCTTTTATGTTGCACGACTGTACCATAAAAAATTCCTAGTTTATGAACTCCTTTACTAACAATGGCAATAAACCCTATTCTGATTCTGATTCTGATTACGTTATGCATTTATTTTCACAGATTATAGAAACACTCTGCAAAGTTGTTTGGGAGTGCAATGAAAAAAAGAGGAAGAAAAAGTCTGTCTAGAAATAATTCCATTTTCTTAGAGTTCTGGATATTTTTAAAATACTTAGAAAAACAAATAATAAAAAATTTGAGGCACATGACGTCGCCCGGTATGGTGGAGCCGAGACCCCACCCTAGAGCGAGGCCTAGTGGTTTGTCAGGAAGCGCCTGGACGTCGGGTTCTTCCTCCGGGCCCAGCCCAAACGAGGCTATGCCTCAATGGGCTCACCACCCACAGGGGGAACCACGAGGGACTCACTGCGACTCCATCATGGAGGGAAATATCACCCTGGTTGCTGTCATCAACAACTTCAATTATAGATATGATAGAGTGGTGGCCTGTTTTCAGAGCTTAGTTCTGTTTCTTTACTAGACATAGTTATAGACTCAGCTTTTACTGTAACTATGTGTTCTTTTAGCTCTGAGTTGTGTTCTTAACCATTTATGTCCTAAACAGATCCACCAATGGAGCTACCTTACAGTCACTTCTTCCAACACTGAGGGTTTTATGGATCAGTGATTCTATGCGTCTTTTCCATGTTTGCCACGCATACTGAGCCTAGTTCTGCTGGAGGGACTTCTTCTTCTCCACTTTTGGTGCATGTATGCTCAGTTTCAGGAATTGCTGCAGAGACACTGCAAGTGAATAATAGAAATAAACTGAATCAAATGAATATTTTATCCAAGTAACAAAGCAAACCCAGAGCTTGTTCTTAAGCAAAGAAAGACTTGGAGCTCTGAAAATAATCCTTGAAAACTACATTTTTAAAGTAAATGACATAAAATATTTTACTATAACCAAGTTACTATAACCAAGACTTGTTATAAAGCAGAACTTCTGTGTACTTCTAAGGTGAGACTGTCTTTGTTAATAAAGGTTACAATTTATCCTGAGATATTGCTGTGTTTATCCTGGTATAGGCTTACGTTAGTAGGGTCCTGATCGCTACCAGTCACCATTTCTTTACTATTGAGATATATGAACCTCAACCCAATTTCTCTCTCCCCTTCTTTCTTTCTTTGCATTCAAAGCAATGCTAGGTGTGGTGGATTGGTTTAGCTGTGTCTCTTTTTGGAAGGAGACATTGGTGAAGCTGTTCATCAACATCGAGTAGTTTATGTGAATTTATTGCCCCATGATATGAACTCCTGATCCAGGCCTTCTTTGCAACCAAATTAGAGTATCTATTGTTGTAGTTTTCTATAAAAAGTTAGACCCAGTCATTGTATGTAGTCATGTCTCTGTTTTGCAGTCAAAGACATCTTTTGTAAACCCACAGGTAAATTTGTTGAAGAAATTCCTTCTAGCTCATTATTTGCTTAAATATATTTTTCTATCCACATAATTATGTGGATAGAAACTGATCTTTAACAGACAACAGATGTTAGTTTTGTTTCTATGCTGAATACAGACTTTGACTGAACCACAAGTATTATGGTTTTCTTTAGTATAAATTATATTTCTGGTCCTGTTGCTGTGTTTCACATATTTTCTTTCCCAAACAGCCCTATAAAAGCCCTGCTCTGAGATATATATATAGATATATATATATATCTATATATATATATATATACTGGCAACACAAAGTATCCACGGTCCATTTCTCCTGTGTTTATCTGTTTGTTTTCCCGAGGGATCCATCCATCCAGAGCTACTGCTGTCGTTAAATTTGTGTAGTTAATCTGTACTTGTTTTTCTGCACATTGAAAGTAGTCATGGCCTGTTTCTTGTGTTAAACTGTGCATCTTTTCTCAAAGGAGCCAATGACAGACCTACTGCTTCAATAAAGTGTTTTTTATTCTATCCTATTTATTTTTATTAAATTGAAAGTCATCCGTTTCATTGTTTTCCAGAAAGGAAAGGAAAACTTAACCCAGAAGGTCAGGTGAGCACAGGGGACTGTGGGATGGAGAGATGTAAACTTGTATGAGTCCAGAGGAGGGTCAGACACATCGCCATAGATCCCACCCATTCAATGTATCACTGCCACCAGGAAAACAATGCAGCAGTATTAAATCAAGGACAAACAGGATTACAAACTGCTAAGTCAGAAACAGAGCTGTGAAGCAAACACTCACATACTATCCAGTGGCAGAACTTTGATTCAACATACAAACCACCACTGACACATATTTCAAATAAAACAGAAGGTAGTACGAGGTGTGTTGGAGTCTTGTCCTAACCCTGTGACATGAACCATTTAAAATACATCAACTTTATGGGCTGGACTGACTCTAATGACACTATTTAAATGATAAATATTGCATTTCTATGTTCAAGGATGTTTTATTAACCTTGCTTACCAGCTGAACTCTTGTGGTATTTGCACATTCACAAACACAATCTTGTCGAACAGGCAAATCCCGCTGCAGGAATATGATTTAAGGTTGGACAAAAGCTGTGACAAAAGAAAGAGCCGTCTAATAACACAGACACGGTAGCTCAGGAGGACGTAGTGTAGCTGCTGCTATCACATCCGTTTGTCAGAATCCACAATGTGATCTTTGAAAGAGCGTAGCGCGCTGCTGGTTTCTCATTACACCTGCAGGCATTTTTTCCACCATGATTGGGTAGAACTGAACTTCTAAAAGTCTCTCCTTTCCCCAAACAGATTTGATTGGAGCAGTCCCAGATTAACAACATGTAGATCTAAAGCTGTGAGCTGCACATCATGAAGCGCAGTTGAAGCCAGAAGTTTGTTAAATGAAGGATTCTGTGTTTAACCGTCTCTTTCCTGGAGGCAGCCGTTGGACAATCACCTGCTGCTTTTAACTTGGTGTCCTCTGTCCCATCGCACAGGAAAGGACTCTTTTATTCCAAAAACCTTTTTAATAAGGATGCTTCTATCAGGATCTTTGCTGCTGATCCAGATACCGATCACCCAAAGAGCCAATCATAGCCAGACTGGCTCTTAACTCTTTGATTTAGGTGTAAATGCTACACCTGGCTATGTGATCTAGCAGAATGAATAATAAAAAACACCTAATTTAGACAAAACATACAAAACTAAAAACGTGCACACTGCAGCAAGTATTTAGTCAAAAGGACGTATGAAAAACCTGCTAACAGGTTTAATTTAACAGACTGAAAGCAGTTATACAAGTATAGTTGCTTTCATATAAATCACAAACCTGCCGATATCAAAATAATGTGAAGAAACAAAAGAGTTGAACGTCGCGGAAATGTTTACGCCCCTGTAATGAGCAGTCAGTGGATCCCAAGTCTTTCACTGCTGGTCCATTACCCGATTATTAAACCTTTTTGCTGGATATTCTTTCTGACCATCAAACTCATGAAGGAGGAGAGTGTAAATGTTTGTCCTTTTACCTGTAGCCTTATTTTCCTCTGTCATACAACATCAAGTGCTTGTTTTTAAATGTCACATTGTATTCAATGTATTGATGCATTTTGACCTGCAAGGGATTTCTCCGTTAATAGACGCAAACTTCTAATTACTCCCAAAGCATAAAAGTTCCACCTGAGGATTTGAGACTCTGCAGGTTGCAAAGTACGACATAAAGATGATCAGTTTCTGCGATCAGTAACAAAACATGGTGATCGGTAATCACTGATCACGTAGTTTTTCATAAAAATCGTCCAATCATGAGCGCTGGCCAATCGATCGGCACACTACTACTTTTTAATTCTACAAATTGATCTGATGGCTTATCTTAACATGCTTCAAATATCACAGTGTAACAGCAGAGACTGCAGTGAAAGCACAAAGAACGGGTACCAAGGTCAGTCAGACTCCAGGAATGAAGCTTTATTATTCAGCTGATTAATCAATCAGAGCCGTCTTTGAGTTCAGTGGCCTGGTGGCTCATTTCTGAAGTTTTACGTGTATGACGCTGCACTCTACACTTTAGATCAACTTTAGCTCAACAGCCTTAATAGAGACAGAGTAATTGCATGATATTAAGTTGTAAAAATGCAGAGTAAGCATAAACTGCTTCAAAGCTGAAATGCTGCATTGATTTTCCATTAAGCCCAGTATACTGGGAGAACAATGCATTTAAATTGTACTGGCACCTTCCAGCAGACAGAACTGGACCGACCGCAGCTTGGCCAGTCACCGTAACCAGGAGGGAAAATCTCAGGAGGAGACGATCAAGGACAGAAAAGTTGAATTCAGGTCATGTAGCTGAACAAAAAAATAAATAAATAAATCCCACAAAGACCCAACTGTTTCATGGCTGCTTAATCTTTTCAATCAAAGCTGTTTAGACGGTGGCAGCAACACCCAGCAGTCTGTTATGCAATGACAGAGCCAGAGAGCATCCTAAACATGGGACAAAGATGCCCTCAGCCGTCTACTTCAGCGCAGAACATGGAAATCAATAAGCAGCCCAGCAAATCCTGGTCAAACGATTGCATTAAGAGCTTCAGGAGTTTAAATGAGGATAATGGCTGCCATGTTGAAGTTAGAACAGATTAAGTCAAAGATCTGACCTGATTAACTGGCTCCCCATGGAGCTTATTGAAACTCTTTGTGGGATCCCCACTAAGGTCTCCAAAGGACTCCTCGGATGAGTGCAGACTCAAAACTGATTAAAGAAAAGTTGACAATCCAGGGAGAGATCATAAATAGACGGCAGCTAATTTAACCTCTCTGCCACAACATCTACAGCCAGATTCCCCTAAAGGCTGACTGTCAGTGTCAAGACTGACAATCAGTTTATGTGTCTGACGAGTGATGGGAGAAGAAGCCCAAAGTGTGATCTAAAAAAAAATTAAATAAAAGGGAAATTAAAGCCCGGAGGGAAACTAAAATAAAACAAAAAAAAAAAAAAAACTGAACAGGCAAGTTTTAAATACTCAGATATGAGTTTGCAAAGTTAAAAGTTTTCTATCTTTTATTATTCTGCCGAGGACGTTATATTTTCTGTTATGTTTATTAACAGGATCACTTGAAAAGTTCTGAAATATTTTAATATAATCTTTAACAGCATGCGCCTTATGCCAAGAAACAAGACATTCAAGTTTGGTGATGATCCACATCATGTGAGTTTTACTTATAGTCACAATTCAATTCACTTTATTTCTATAGAGCCAATTCACAACACATGTCATCTCAGGGCCACTTAAAAAACTCAATTCAATCAAATCACACAGTCAGATTACTTCAAAGTTTTCCATCTAAGGAAATATGGAGGTAAAATGTGCTGCTTGTCCATGTCTACCCCAAACTTACTGGGTAGACATGGAAATATTAAAGTCAGATTTCTAATTAGATGTTTGCAATCTAACATCAAAACACATTCAACCGTTTGGCTTAAAGAAGCCTTTTTAATGTCTGAAGACATGTTAAGATCCAAAGCAGAATAATAGACCTTCAGGAGGCCTAGATACCTCGTTTTAAATCTAACTTCAAGGATTACAGCAGAGCCAGCCTGATCGGGGGGGGGAGTTCAGAAATCAACAGGTTCAATACTGAACAGAGGATTAGAACATTTTCAGGACATGAACATAAAAAAATGGATATAATGCTCCTCTTAATTCTTTTTTTACTCCCTCTGTGAAGTTGTAGATAGGGACAGCAGTTGTTGCACCTAAAAATATCCCACAATCTGTTGTCCACTGTGGAAAAAAACCCAAGACCTGCAGGAAGCTCCCTGTGGGGGAAACCTGCCAAAAGTGCTCAAAGAATTCACACATTGAATGTAAAAGAGGCTGAAGCTTTAGACAGACGGCAGAACTAAGGTTTAGGCTGCATCAACAATCAGGACGAGACGATAAATCTCAGCAAATCAATCATTCTAATGTCTGCATACATTTAAATGATCTAATTCTGAGAGGTTTTCCTGTTTAAATAAATCCAACCCGAATCCTGCGAAGCTCTCTGCTGATCCATTAAAACATTTTAAGGATATGGAAATTTTAAATGTTTTAAATACGGGTTTATGCTTTGATTAGAAAATAAAAAACATTACATCATAATGAATTTGACCTTTGTGGCTCCTTGGTTGTTTTTTATTCATGAGACACAAAGGAAGTCCATGTCAGTTTCACCCAGAAGGGATGTAAACCAAAGATTGGCCACAAAATACAATTAATACTTGGTTTAATCTATTAGAGTTGAATAACAATAAAAGAGGGTGAGGAAAGCTTCTCAGCTTTAAGCAGGTCTCAGGTTTAGGTGTGATAACACAAGTCCCAACTGCTGCAGTCATGTTTGAATCCTGTAACAGCTGAACTTCTTTGTTTGTGACATTAAACATAAATAAAACAACCCTTTGGTTTAACATCAACACTCCCCTGAAATCAGTAACTAAAGGATAGTTCTTGTGTTTTTACTTTTCAGGGTAAAGTCACGTCTCTATAAATAAACTGAGGCACAGAAGCCAAACTTTCTTTAAAATCAAAGAACTATTTTTCTAACAGAGCAGAAATAAATGACAAACCTTAAATGTGAATCAGACTAACTGAAGCTCCAAAGAATATGTACTTTATGTTTTCATGGGGCATGTTTGGAACTAAAACTGTCCAACAGACATTGAAGGCACCACATTTACAATGATAAAAGAAAAGGCCCAGGATGCAGCCTTGAGGAATCCCCCACTTAGTTATGACTAAAGCTGCAGACCATCTTTATTCAGGCTGCTGTGTTTATTAACCAGCTTCTTAACAACATCCACAAGGAGGTTGGTTAAGAAGAACTTTACATGATGAAGCACAGAGTTGACTTTGTTCAAATTTTGGATTATAATTTAATTCAAATGTTAAAATATTTAGTCCAGGGGGCGCTAAATGCTAACAAGCTAACTCCAAGCACAATGTCTTTTGTTACTATCATCATCATTTTAGCAATTCCCAACCAGTCACACTGAAGGTCTTTCACCATGGCTGAACATTATATTAGCAGATATCAACAACCTACAATTTTACACGGGAACGTTGTCACGGAGGAAAACGTCCTTCAGGCTAAACTCTAGTTCAGCCTGAAGGATGAATCGGAATAAAGTCCAGCCTGAAGGAGTTTATCCAGTGTTAACTTTTACAAACAGAAGCACAAAAAGTTCTGCATCCTTATTAAACGGTGGAAATAATCCTGGACCAGACTCTGCTTTAGCATGCCTCCACTCTGGCATTACTTCAGCTAAGAATGGAAAGCGGCGCCCTCTGGTGGACGTCAGTGACACAAAACAAACAGCTTTTACTGGCCATTATTAATTAATTGAATGATACACATTTTAATCAATCCCTTATAAAAAAAGGAAACTTTTTACCTAAATATTTTCACATGATGTA
Source organism: Jordanella pulchra (assembly GCA_034780135.1). NCBI lineage: Eukaryota > Metazoa > Chordata > Actinopteri > Cyprinodontiformes > Cyprinodontidae > Jordanella > Jordanella pulchra. Next base: position 7,456 of record JAUZNJ010038643.1, read on the forward strand.
ACTAGGGTGGCGTTCTGTAGCATCATTAACATAATTGTGTTAATGTTTCATAAACGGACTCACTTCGCTTGATTTTTTTGTGCATAAGGTTTGCAACAAAGAGTGAAGACTCAATCGTTTTATCCAATATCATTGAATTTCTGTCTTCTGAGAATTCATAAATCCCTCTGCAGAGTCGGTGGGGTGAGGAGGGAATAAAAAATGATTTCTCAACACGGCTTTGAAGCCTTTCTTCAGACAGATAAAGGTCAGATTAATATATCATAAAAGTTTAGCTTTCAGGCAGCAATTTTGAGCATGGCTTCCCCGGCGACTACGAGTGAAAACGGCCAGTGTGTGTCCAACGCGAGCGAGGAGGGCACCTTGAAGGCCTGCAGCTCAGTTTCATCCAGTGTGCAAAGGAGACGTGGTGGACGCTCAGCCAGGGGGATTTGATGGTTCAATCCACAGGCTGCAGAACAACTGAGGAGAGCTCCTCAATAATTTAGTTATCATTCTGGTTTGGGTCGTGTCTGAAACGGCTTCGATACTTTCAAGTGAGAAAAGATGTTGAGAATATATTAAACAGGCCCATAAATATTCATTTACAACAAGTTGAGGTTTTAATAAATGAACCTGCGTCTCAATAAATATGGAAAAGTTTTAAGCCTGCTTTTTTAAGGTTCATCTCCTCCAGCTCATTATGAAAAAACACCTTAATATTAGATCTCAAGCTAATTTGGCTGATTTTAGTTAGATTGCACTAGAATAAAATACAATATTTAGTAAATGTATGATAATGTTGGTCGCATTATTTTAGAAAAAGAGACTCAAGTTTGTGATTAATACTCCAAATATCTCATAAATATTCGAAGCACATTCTCATTGGTCCAGTGCATTAGTGTTGAATATTATCCTGCACAATAAAACAGGACGAAATGAGTGGCTTAACTTTTACTTAACAAAAACCCTTCAAGAGGAAAAAAAGAGACCATGAACTAATTAATACCAGAAAGTAAAGTCGTTCCTGTTTTCTATGACTCATCTCACAAGGATTCAATTTTTGTAGATTAAATTAGCAACGTTTAATTTATGTGATCTGGTAGATAGAGGACTTTGGAAAAATTATTTTGGTTGTTTTTGTTTTCCACTTTTGTTTAGATTAAAAAACTAGGATCAACTTCCAGACATTTTTAATCCTCAACTAAAATGAAAAAATAAATAAATAAATCAAATTTGGATTCTTTTACAGATCAGTAAAGGTTGATCAGACAGAAACCTGCAATCGGTGCAAACCTACTTAAACTGCTCGCCTTCACCTGAATAAATGCTCGTAAAATCAATCAATCAAAATGTCCTCTATTTCTTTCTGCCACAATGTTTTTATTCTTTGAAGCGTTTTCACTTATTGTTTGTATGTTTTGGATTTTTGGACTTTCTATCCTGTAGTAAAACTAACCCATGGTTGGAAATAAAGAAACTTAAACCTAAATATATCAGGAAAGATAAACAGAAACGTAAAAATGTAAACCTCTACTAAATCTAAACAGGATCAGGAGATAAAAACAAGACAAGAAGTTTTTAATCAACCTGAGTCCATTCAGTGGAGTAACTTAGAAAACTGTCCAATCAGAGTTCAGGTCACTATAAAGGTTAAATGGTGTTTTATTATGACTGGCCTGTTTACTATGAAAATCTTTGCATGAAATGTGTGAGCTCTGTAAAGTGTTGAGATTGGCCGCTGTAAAAGTAGAACATTAGTTTTAGAAACACACCCGAGCAGAGACTATAAATCAGCATTATTTAAATCCACTCGCCATAATATCCCACCGGAGATAAAGGGGAGAAAATGTCATTTATTGGATTTTTATTTTTGGTAATCCTATTAAAAACGTAAGCAAGGACATAAAGGAGAGAAGGACACGGAGAAATTACAAAGGAACATCAGCACATCCGTCACTGTCATTGTTCAAAGCTGAAGCTCGAGTGGAAATCAGTGTTTGGCCACTTCAAGAACTTTCATCCTGCGGCCACAGAGGTTTGTGGAAATAAGGAGAAACGTCAGGATGAGATCCGGGATGTTAGCCTGATGTTTTATTATTCTGCTGGTCAAGATGAACAGAAGCCAAAAAAACATCAATCGGAGAATCTTAATGAATCGATTAATTTTAGAACGAATCCTAAATAACTGGACCACATGTCCATATTTACAAAGAACCAAAAGTTTTTAGCACAATCTGCTCAGTTACTGGTTTCATCAACCAACACTGTAACTACAGCCTCTAGAACTGCCTGCTTCCCTGGACTATAAATAGGACGCCTACCATGACAGTCCACCTGGCTTCAGAAGGAACCATCCAACCACGACTCAACATTCAAGAGGTAAATCATCTCTGAAGCCGACTGTTAGAGACGCCCAGGAAAGAAAAGCTCCAGCTCTGTCCTACTGGGACTCTGATTTGGATGACGAGGAGTGGACCGAGCATCTCTGGTGGATCTGGTGTGAAACACAGTATGAGCAGGTAGGAGAAGCACCTGGTGCCATCTTTAAGGCACAGTGGGGGCTCTGTGAAGCTGTGGACCAGATCCTGCTTGAGTTCAGGGCATCAGAACTTTTTGAGATGAATCTTCTGACACCTGGCAGATCCCCATCGAGTCCTTCAGTGATCTAAAATATACACTCACTGCAACTTACAAATGGTTTACCAGGAAAAACGCATTCGGAACCTTCTTTATAGACATTCCTCATCCTCCTAAATGGTGTCGAAAGGCTGAGAACAGAGGAGGAGATCCACAGAGAGACTGGCAAACAAACCACATTTACTGGCCCGACGTCATCTGTTCAACATCGAGTCACTTTTTAGACATTTCCTCTGCTTCATCAGAAGTAATGATGAGTGTGGATGGAGCTGCACCCCCATTCATCACCCTATCACCACCATCCCTCCTCTGCAGACATCATAACTGTGGTCTTCATCTCCTCGTGAGGTTGGTAGCTTCGTTCATCGTTCACATTTTTCCGTCGTATAAACAGATTAAACTTTGTTCTTCTCTCTAATTACTGAAGGTAACGTCTATGAATCACATCTTCTCCACTAACAACGTTTAGCCTGTTATCAGATGTGTTTCTCAGCAAAATGTTCATGTCTGCTTTCGCTTCATAAAGTAAAATCCTGGCAGTCGAGTAGCAAAGGGCCGTTTCACGTCCATAACTGATCACCTCCAGGAATGACTGACAGGTGTCGTCACGTCAATTAATAAAACATCCCTTATTCAAGTAAAAAACAAATGACTGTGGCCCTTGGTTCACATCGGGAAGGCAGAGCTCTGATTTCCAGCTTCATTGTTTTTATGCTGGTTTGTAACCATGGGAACCAGAGGGAGCGGAGAAAAGTCCTGGACACTCACCAGAAACACCCTGTATGCATCTTTCCTGGTGACGGAGCCCCAGCAGGGGTCTGTTTCGTTGTACTTCACACTCCCAGCGCTGCAGGAGTGGTTCCCACTGCACCGAAACACAAACAAGCAGAACCTTTAGTTCAACATCTACTGTGCAGATGACATTAAAACAGTGTTCCTATGGGG
>JAUZNJ010038644.1:0-11019 GCA_034780135.1 Jordanella pulchra
AAGTTTATGTAAAATAAATAGTAATACTAATAAAAACAAATAAATGGTAAGTCTGAAATTCTTTTAGGGGCAGCAAAGGACTTAAAGCTGGGAAAAATTTGTATCCTGACAGCGTGTTGAAAAAAGTTGTCCTTAAGCCTGGTTCACAAACCTGGTTCCTGTTTCACTGCATGAAAAAATGATAATGCCAGTGCTCACATTGTATTTTGTCTACAAAAATAAAACCTAACTCTTTCAAGTGTCAAATCTATGTGCATATTTTTCTTGTCAAAAAATGTCCACCATGTTTTATAATATTGTATTCATTTTAAAGATTCAGTCAATATACTTTGTAAAACACTTTTACCTGAAAGAAAAAGCAACAGAATAAGTTTGAAAAATAGGTTCCTAGGTGCCTAAACTATGGATAAAGGGGGATATGGAAACTTCGGTTTCTGCTAAGAGGAGTGGACTTCCTGTTATGTCTTTCTCATGATGCTTAGCAGCATGTTAGATTGACACATGAGTAAAATGGACAGCTGTATAGCATTGGTGCTAGTTCTGACCAACTGTTCAGCTGTAGGTCCAACACACCCGATTCAAATGGCTGAATTACCTCCTCAATATATGGTTAATTTGTCCCAAATCTTTTTAATCATCTAATTACTTGGTCTAGGAGTATTTGACCAAGGACAAATCTAGAAGCTACAGGGTTAATGGTCCTCTGGCTGGAATCGCCAGAACATCATCTAAAAACAATACTTGAATTACAATGCTCTGCTGAATAATGGGTAACAAAATTCTCACCGGCAAGATGCTATCGATTCATGCCCGCAATGATCAGAATTCTAACTTCTGACTAATCGTAAAGATATATATCTGAGTGAGATAGTTTGTGATGTGTTTACTTTGCACTTGTAATCCAGAATATGATGTAGAACAGCCTTTTTGTCATTGTTATGGGTGTAACACTGTTCATTGAGGCCATATACAAACAGTAGGCAATACAAGCGTCCACAAGCATGAAAATGGAAAGCTATCACCTCAGAGCTTATGTCACCTCAACTTCACAGTTTCAAGTTCCACAGTAAATCAAACGCATTTTGATATCCCAACAAGTGGCTGTGTTATAGACATGTACTAAGCTGTACAGTTTTAATGAACAGAAAAAACAATCTGCAGTGAGCGTAACCCTTCAACTGCAGCTCAGGACTAAGATGGTTTCAGGCCAAATATTGCAGGATTTAAAAAGTTAAAATAAAACACTTGAAAATTGGAAAGTAAAATATACATAATACCCTTAATACTTTGTTTTTCGCAAAACAATGAATTGGGGTTTCGCTCTCCTTTAAACAAATGGCTAATCTTATTGATTATTCTTTAAAAAAAAAAAGAAAAAGAAACTATTGGTTCCTAAAATATCTTTATGTTGCGTTTTATTAAATCTTCACACTGCTATACAATTTCAAACAGTCATCCTATTATTTTTCTTTTTTTAGACAGCTACTTGTTAAACTATGATTTCTCTGGCGATTTACATATGTATCCAAAATGTATTAGTATAATATGCATGCATTAAGAAAGCATTAGCTTTGCAGCTGTGAGTCTGCATGAACAGAACTGATTTTATTAGATATGATTTCCTGTGGACCACCTGTGGCTTCTGCTTTTTTTTATTTTTGTTTGGTTGCCAATCACAGCTCTGAAAACAGCGAGTGAACACCAGAAATAAATTAGGTACCCCATCCACATTCTCTACTTTACTCTCCGTTGTACTGGCCATCTACACGTCCCCACTTCTGTATGTGATGAGGGCCCACATTCAGTCTCAATGACTTATCTCATTAAACAAACTCAGGAAACGTGTCTTTTTGTATAAAGATGACTAAGTTCAGCAGATAACAATTGTATATTTTTTGTTCCAGTAGAAATAATGAATAACTGAAAAGAAAATTTAAAAGTTAGGGTTATTTTATCCCTCACATTTTGGTTCTAAGAACTGTGGTCAGATTCAGTTTTGAAATTCATCACGGAAGTAAATGACATAAACAACAACAAAAAAGTGACATTACTGAAATTAACACAGCATCAATACGGTTTAGGGGTAGGACACCCCATAATTGCATTCTATTTTTGTCTCACCGTCTCATTTATGACAGGGTTGCTATGGTGATGACCTACCCTAAAGCTTTTTATCAGATCATTATTTTCTTACCAGGCTTGGCAATGCAAACTCCTGTGTAGCCCATTCCTCCATGCTGCTAAACCAGCCTAATCAAACGCTTGGCTAAGAATTTGGTCTCCCCAGGCTCTCACACACTTCCATTACAGTTGTATTAGCTGTACTCTTAATAGACTATTTGGAAACAAACAACACCTGTTCAGTATTTCAGCTTCTAACTCAAATTTTCCTTAAACGGTGATAAATAAAAGTGATTGCTTTTATTCATGAATGATGGGTAAATAAATTATATATTACAGTTTATATGTTAATTGTCTCACATTTACAGTCAGTACAAATAGCCTCCTTGTTTAAGCTAAAATTCGGTAGGTAAAACTGAGATAGCATACAGTACTAATTTGGAATCATGTCTATTTTAAATAATTAAGACAAAAAAAAAAAAAAACATAGTCTTATCTTCCAGATTCAGAATACATATGTTCAAGACTTAAACATAGTGTGTGAAGTGAAACATGTTCCTCAAAAATGCGTCTCAAAAGTGCCTCTTCAGATACTGCTGACTACCCTCATAAACTCAACACTGAGTTTCCTTTATTGAATGGCTCACAAACTTGAACGTTTTTTATTAAAACTTGCCAAATGCCAAAAACCAGTTCGGTATAAGCCAAAAAAATCTGAACATGTCTGCCTGCATCTTACATCTTAAATATAAGCAAGGTGACTGAAACATTATGTTTTTATCCAATTCTATTTAAAGTTTATATAACCCATTAGTTAATAATACATGGGTTAGTTGCTCTCACACCTGATATTGTCTATTGTTCTCTGTTTTATTTTACAGAAAGAGGAAGAACATTCCTGAGTCTGGGAACTGCAGCTGAAAAAGCTCAGTCTCCCATCATAAGCCAAGACCTCTGAACATCTAAGAGCATTTGCTGAGGAGAGATTAGAATGGGTTAATTGTTTGTAGTTTAATCCTACAAACAAGCAAGTTTCAGTAGTAAAGTCTAGAAGTAATAAAATGTTTAAGGTTAAGAAAAAAGCACAATGACTTCAGAATAAAATTTACAGTGGGTCAATTTTTAAAAAAAGTAAAACAAGACAAATGTTTGAAGGAGCTGTGTATATGTTCCAGGGCTGAAGTGTTAAATAACTCGAATGAAAAAACTATGATATTATTTACAAATAGAATCAACAACTTTTCAAAAGATCTTGGTAGAAAAATTCCAAAAGGTTGCCTTGATTATCGTTGGCTTAAAAATAAATTATATCTTATATTTTTTTAAATTATTACTCCTAAGAATCCTATTTATTTTATGTTTTGTACTTTTTATTAAGTTATAAAAGTTAAGTACTACCCTTTAACCTAAACATTTGATAAAAAGGTCTAAATTTAACCCAGGACTGCATGCTGCAAGGAAACAATGCTAAAAACTGAACCACAACATATCCTCTTCTTAAAAAAATTCCTTTATCTTATTTTCATTGTTTGAGTATATCAAACATGAAGTGGAATCTCCCCCATAGCTTAATACATGTCCACTGGACTAATTATGCCCTCTTATTTGACACCGTAAGTGAAGGTTAGAGATGATATGAAAAAAGTACCAAGTTTCAGCTTTTAATTAAGTGCCAGATTTGATTATCAGATAATGATATTTGCTTTGTGCATATTTTGCTTTGCACAATGAGGTCAGCCTCATTATGTTAGGACTTGAGACTGAGAGCCTGAGGGAGCCTTCATTTCTTTTTCTATGGCATTATCAGTAAAGTGAGTAGATGATGTAATTATTCTTCTCACCCAGTCAGGTCAGGTGATGAGAGGAGAGCTGAGAAACACACAGAAAACCACACTGGCACACATACAGTATGTAAAGGCACATTGTGTAGCTCCAGTGTCTCTCCTACAGTAACTAATTTTTTATAAAATAGAATTAGGGCATGTTAATATACTCACTGTTATAAAGATAAATCTGCACAAGCATGACTACATCATTTGAAACACACATAGAATAACATGTCCTGCATTCTGGAGCATCACATTTTTACAGACCCTGTTTCACAAACTAACACACAGACCAGACGGGGACTCACAGTGTGAAATTCTCTTCTGGGTAGCAACGGTTTCTGAGCAGCCCCGCCCACAGCTGTACCCCAATGATGCCAAATATGAAGAAAACAAAGAAGCAGAGGAGGAGCACGTTGCCCAGCATGGGCAGAGTGTCAAGCAGCAGGTTCACCAGGATACGCATACCTGTAGTGAGATAGAGAGAAAAACTCTTCAAGAAAAAGACTGTTTCAACATGATAAATGCTGTTTTCTAAATACGCAGATGAACCTGTAAACAGACAAATTACTCAAAGTTGGTAAATTTATCTCAGTTGGTAAGAATCTTTAAGTAGTAATAAATTACTACAATTTCCCTTCCTTATAAAAACAATTAATTGACAAAACGGCTGATGGAGAAATTTTACAGCATTATATAGTGAGGGTATTTTGCTGTAGGAAGGACTGATGCATTTCATAACATTGATCACACAGAACATTAATTGAAAATTTCAAAGCAACACATCAATAGTCAGGAAGTTCAGAGACCTGTGCCACAAAGTGAGCTAAACCCAGCAGGGGATATTCCCAGCATATCCAGCTTCATCAATCAACAGCAATGGTAATCAGGGTCAGTGGTAACATAAAGCTGGTTACAACTCACTAACTCAACCCAGCTATGACTAACCATGAATCTGTGAATGCACACGTATAAAGGAGCAGGTTTATGGTAGCAGACCAATCACAGTGCTGAGAAGAAGGGAGAGCGCTGTATTTCTCTTGTGGGGGAAAAAACCTCATCTTACAGAAATACGAAGCAGAAAAAAAAGTTTCAATGAAAAGTCACACTCTCTGGAGACAACAGAGGGACACCAAATGGCATGGCTGTGTAAATACGCAAGCTACACATCAGTGTAATTTAACACTATAGTGCATCCTAATAACTGTACTGCATATCATTCATCTGTTCCTCAGGAGTGAGTGTTTTATCTCGTTAGCTGGACGTCTTAATTCAATAATGTATGGGCTACATTAAAGCTGATGACACATTTGTATCATAGTATCATAAGAACTGATTAGTCTGAGTGACATCATTCATGTTTTTACCTCTGCCAAGGAGGTTATGTTTTCATCTGCGCTAGTTAGTTTGTTTGTTTTCAAAATAACTCGAAAAGTGTTGGGTAGATTTTGCTAAATTTTTCACAGAAGAGGCGTATTATACCCATTAACAAATTATCACATTTTGGTAATGATCTGAGTCCGGTGTGAAGGTGGAGGTCACAAAATGTCTGGGGAATGTGCTGCTTGGTGGAGGTCTGCGTTTTCCGAGTGCTTTTCTAGTTTAAGATGTGTCAGAACTCAGTGGGAAAAATGGCAAAAATCTACTCTTCTTTTGTAAAACATAAAAGCCCTTAAACATCATGCAGCCCTAAATGTACAGAAATACTTCAGTGTCCTTATTACTTAAATAAAACTTTGTGTGCTAACTAGCAATTTTTTCACTCTCATACAGACTTTCTGCTCTACCAGGCAAAAAGGGATATGCATGATCAATGTTGCATTTCACAGGAATATGATAGTCTTCTTTCTAGTGTCAACATGTGGTTCCAGTATCTGACATAAATATGTCAGTCCAGCCCATGAAAACTCGTATCGCTCCTGTTAGTAATTGTCATCGTGATCCAAGGGATTAGGTCCTGGAAGATTTGTTACCAACTCAATTATTTTCTCACAATTTGGGCTCTGAAATAAATTGGGTATTCAATGAAAGGCCATACCATTATTTCCAAAGCAGCTGATTGGCTAGTGGATGGAACTTTCTATAAGAATCAGATCAATCCTGATAAATAACTGGAGCAGGTTTGCCGTTTAGAGCAAGTTACTATGGTAAATTGCCTCTCAAAGAATAAATCCAGCTTCTTGGTACTGGAAAGTCAGGTTTAACCATAAAGTTACGTCACTAAGCCCACAATCTTCCTTCGTGGTGCAGGCCTCTGTTATACAGACAAGTTGAATAGCAAGTTTAGTTAAAAGCATTTTCTTTGAACTCTCATTTGTCTTCCTTTCTCTCCTGAGTATGTTATGTAGGTGTTGCAAATTTATTTTGTTAAAATTATTTAAAAATTTCTAATTATTTCCTGTACATTCAAAGTTATTTGAAAGGTTATTTTCTGTGTTTATTTGCAAAGCTTCTGTGCTAATTATTCTCCCTCTTCCTCAGCTTTGGCCTTATTTCTCCTCAGCTGGTTCTTTATACTGACTCACCATTACCACTCTCCTTCCTCTCTATTCTTTTCGGCTGCATTGTTTTCTCCTCTTTTTACTGGTTGCTCTCTTTACCTTCCTATATGTCCAGTGATCTTTCCCTCACCTGTGTCTGCTTCCCCATGCTGTATTTACTACATCTTTCTTTTTAATATAATATTTAAGTTATTGGTTTATCTCATCATACTGTCACTATATGTCCAACTAAATTTCTGTCAGCAATACAAAAAACGGACCCAAAATCCATATCTTAGGTCTACAGTTTAAAGGCAATGCTTACAAAAAGTGTAACATTTACATTTCTGAATATGTGAGAAGGGATTTCAAGAACAACAAATAATCATTCCATGTTGTAATTTAACCTGTTTGAAGCTAAATGAGACCTGAAACTAACTGGGTAACATATGCATGTCCAATCTTGACATCCCCTATAACAATCAAACAGATCTACATCAGAATTGCTGAAAGTAAGCATTTACTATTACTCTGACCTTTACTTTCAGATTTATTCAATCAAATAAATACATGTATTGAATATCAGAAAACCTTTAAAAGCAACACACTGACACTTAAGCTGTTTAACTTTTTGATTAAATCTTTGGCTATACTATGTAACCTGCCCTCTTCTGTTATGACCCTCGGCTAACTGAAGACTCGAGTTGCCATCTGTGGCAACAGACAGCTCCTTAGGCCCCGCCCAGGATTCTCCTGTTCTTTATACTAAAAATGTATTGAGTCCAACAAAACAAACAGCCGTCCAAACAAAAGCTTAGAGATTCGTAACCAAAGAGTTCTGAGATGTGCAAACAAAACTTTTTGTCTGGTAAATAGCTTCTTTGTTTTATGCTTACACTTTGTAAAAAAAAAGAGTTATTTCAATTAAAAGAAAGGTTTTGCATCTTAGAGGTGGTAAAATTCAAACCTAACCTTGGTAGTATGTCAGTCAGAAAATATATAGCACAGTCTGAAATTTTGATTGAGAAAGAACAAAAAGAAGCCTCCCTTTTTTAAGTTGATTAAAAGCTGCTTAAAACACAATATTACCCTTGCCAATTTCTATTCTTAATTATTGTACAAAGAAAAAAGGAAGGAAAAAAAATATCCATAAATTCACACAGGAAAAAACAGTGATTAGAGGAGCTCATAAAAAGGATTCTTTGTATCCTTAAATTGTATTTTAAGATTTACTATAAAGTATCTTAAATGGTTCCAGCTTCAGGATATAACAGTCTTTATTTGCTGTGTTGGGATATAAACAATAATTAAGTAGTTCTCCCTCTGCATGAGGAAGCAGCAACAAGATAGAGGCAAATGTTACCTGATTAGAGAAAAGACTTGAGACAAGTGTGAACTAAATTAAAGATGAGAAGCATAGGGATAAGAAAAAGAAAATGACTGAGTGGGAATATGCTGATGACTGTTACGGTGGTTGCTAATATAGTATCTCTCGTGTGTACTGAGAGTAATGTAGGGCTTCTAAGCTGTGGCCGGTGGGAACCAGACATGGATAACTTCCATTAGTGCAATTAATTGACTCACACCACACAGATCCTCCACTGAGAATTTTGAAAAAATCAGTCAGCCATTTTGTGCTAACAGATGTTTGTGTATACGAGCGTGGCCAAGTATTTGTTACCTTGTGGGGACACCTTAAAGCCAATATCCCAGGGATATGTTACAGTGCAGTACTTTGTGGGAACTTACAGGTATTTGTGGGGACAAGTCAACAGGTCCTCATAAGAAAAGGTTCTCTTCTTGGGTTAGGGGTTAAATTTAGGGTTAGAAATTTATTAGTAATGGGTAGGGTTAGGACGGGGGTCTAGGTTATTCCATAGAAATAAATGAAAGATGAATAGAGAACGGGGATTTGACTTTACAGTAACTAACCCTAGATCACCAGTGACCTAAAATAATTACTAAACATAGAAAAGGGCCTTTTGGTTAGAAGAAAATATAAGGGATCAGTGGTTGGGATGAAGAAGATCACAAGCTTCTTGAAGCGGAAGAAGGATTGGAAAAATGGAAATCTGGACAGAAAAAAAAATCATTGAACACACTGTTTAAAAAGTTTAGATTGGGAAAAAGCTTCTCTTCTGTCCACAGACAAACAGACATCAGGCTCTCTATGATCCACAGCTTTGCTGTCACAAGTTATTTTTTTTATCTCCCACCCTCCTGCTTCAACATACTGTATTTGTTCTTAACCAAAACAGAATATGGTATATTTACTGCTTTTGAATGGAGAAAAGACAGAATTAATCATCTTTGGATCTCTCTTTGAAAAAGAAGCTGTTTATTTTGTTCCCTGATATGGGTGGAAGTAAATTAACAATGCTATTTTTGATCATTACCTCATTTAAATTCCATATGCATATTTCCAGAATTTATTTATTTTTTTTGCTTTTACAATATCATCGAAATTAAAAGTACGTAGTCCAGGAGTGATCTTGAAAAACTAGTCCTTGCATTTGTTCTTTAAGGTTGGACTACTGTAATTCTTTTCTATTATCAGGAAGTCCACAACGCACAGAACTTTGCTTCCAAACTACATGTTTACTGGTGGTTCTTCTAAAAGTAGATTGTAAGGCAGATTTTTAATAGGCTCCTCTCCTTAGGCTCCACTTTTAAGACTCAGTCTTAAACAATAAAGCTTATACTAGGTAGAGTGACTTAGGTTATCCCTAGATATCTGTACTGTAATGTTGCAAAAGGCCTATGCTGCTGGGGGATATAAAGACCATTTTTCCTGGTGAGTTCTCCTACATTCCAGTCCCGGTTTTGCAACATTTGTTAGTTCAACTTTTAACTTTATAATCTTTGGGTTCTTTATGTTTTTCCCCTTCATCTGGCCTGGCACTCAATTTAGCTCTGACACTATTTTGGAGGAAGGCATCACCAGGGCTGTTTTTGTCAAAAACTTCATGTTATAGACAATATAGTTGGGACTGCTTTTGAGTGTTTAGTAAATTCCTCTCATAGAGAGCGCTACTGACTCAGCTTTCAGTGCAACTAACTGTACGTGCTCTCGTTCATCCTTTTGATCTGAAAACTGTCTCAATGCTCAGCTGTCTAAAAGTTTCTTTACTATAAAAAGCCACCTATCAAGTTATTTTTCTCTAACAGAGAGTATTCCTGTCTATTATGTGTATTCCTGCGTGCTTCTTTGTGCCTTTTCTGTTTCTGCCTTTTCAAAACCAGACTGAGCCTGCTTTTTCTAACCATTTTTTGCAGTTTCTTTTTATTACAAGGGAGTTTTCTTCTCCACTGTCCCTATAAATTTGTGTATTAGGGGTTGTTGCAAAGTGAAGGACACAATGCAAGCAACTGTCACCACATGGTCCTACAGGATAATTCTGCAAAGTAAATTTGCTTGATGCAATCAACTTGGTTTCCTTGGATAAAACTGGTTTAACCAGCGTGGATGTATAATCTGATTGATTCGACTCTGTAAAGTGCCTTGGAATGAGATTTCAAATTTTCTGGTACCAAAGAAAATTCAACCATCAGTGCCAAATGACTACAGTCCCATTGCTCAGACATCCGGCATCATGACAGAGTCAAGATCCTTCCTGTCTACAGCTAGCAACATCGATAACAACTTGTTGAAAACATTTATAGGAGTTACTGCAATAAGTTATTTCCCTTTGGAATTGATAAAGTATTTTTGAACTGAATTGGATTATACTAAATTAGGTAAAAATCTAGGGTCCACCTAAGTAAACAAACAAGCAACTATAAAGATATTCCTGCTATTTGCTTAACATTGTCAGGTTGGAGTTGATGATGCCACCATATGTCTGCTTCAACAAACCAGCAATCATTTAGATGAGGCAGATAGCAATGTGAGATTCATGTTCTTTCCTGAGCGCATTTGACATAATTCGGGCTGATTTACTTTGTCAAAAACATCAGGAGACTCAGGAAGAGGCCTCAACAATTGCCTGGATCTAGAAATACTTGACAAACAGGACATGGTTTGTGAAGCTGAAGGGTGGTCCTCAGTGGGACCAAAAGAAATTACTCTACTCTAGTACTCTAGCTGTTCCTTTTTACTCCGTACACCTCGGTCTTCCAGTACAAAACAGACTCCTGATACCTTCAGAAATAATCAAAAGAAACTGTTACCATGTGGTTTAGCATAGTCGTATAAGAAGCTTAGTACAGGGACCTGATGGACTGCTTTTGGCAAGATGTGAAAACAACCATCTTCCATGGAATTTGAATAAAGCAGGGGAAAAAATAGCAACACAATACATACTATTAGCATTGTGGGGAAAGAAGGGGTGGGCAAACCAAAATACATCAGTATTCACCCAGAAAAAAGTTATTTTTCAAGAATAATACTAATGCATCATATCTGACACTCCAAATCTATATTGCTAAGATTCATGTTGATAATTTAGAAAAAAACACAAAAGTTCAATTTATTTAAAAATCAAGGAGGATTGCACAGTTCTCTAAGTGAGCATATTGTCATGATTCTGTGCACCAGCTCTGGTCTGATTACTTAATTATCCCCATCTGCTCTGCTCCTGTGCTCCTCATCA
>JAUZNJ010038645.1:0-35325 GCA_034780135.1 Jordanella pulchra
GGATGGATGGATGGATGGATGGATGGATGGATGGATGGATGGATGGATGGATGGATGGATGGATGGATGGATGTTGGTTGAGTTTGCAGACAATCCGATAGTCAAAACTCAGGAAGTCAAACCAACACAATAAAGCTGGAAGAAGATCATCACACATTAGAGTCTATATCATTTTAAACCATCTCCTAAACACCTCTTGAAAAACAATGTCCAACTTTTTGTTGCCTAAATCAAATTGCATAAAACATGTCTCCTCTCTTGGAGATAAGACGCCCGGCAAACAGAACACCCGCCTCGCAACATTCACAGCACACCGACCCTGCTTCCTCTGCACATTCTTCCTGCCCAGACAGTGTGCAAACCCTGCTTCTGCTTTCTTTTCTTTTTTTCTTCTGCTCCCTCCTGATCTGGATGCCGTTCGCTTTTGGAGCATGCAAAGACACGACCTGTCAGGGTTATGGGGAGGATCAATCATAGTGGGAAGCCTTCGCCAACTTGTACTTACATGTCAGACTAGTGTTCTACTTCAACTGCATTGTGGGAGGCAGACATTTAATTGTGTTTCCAAAGGGGGGTGGGGGTTAATCCATATGTTATTTGCTCCTAAGCATACAATGAAAGAGGAAGAAAATGCTTAACATCAACTTGTTATAATGTCTGTTTTGCACCTAGGACCGCTAATTCATGAAACCTACATTTTCCAAGCAGAAGTTACTCCTGCTGGCATTACAACGCCCCCTTTTAATAGTTTAGATGGAAAGCTGTACACAGAGAGGCCAAAAGGGATGCATGAATGTTTGGCTGAGAGCAGAGCTACCATGCATTTATGTATTAGTGTCTGCACTCCTGCAGGGCTAAGAGGTCTGATGTGCACGCGATTCCCATGGCTCTGAGAGGGCAGCCAGATCAGAGTTACAGTTTAGGCCTGGACAAGCCATTCCCATCACTAATTCTTCCTGTAGCAGCGTTATGTAACCTTTCTGCACAGATCCAAACCTTCAACCCGGTGCCCAGCATGGGACAAAAGGTCTGGTGAGGCGTTTGATATGTTATAGCATCCAACTCTGTCTGATAGGAAAGCAGAGTGAAAACACTCAGGATGTAAAAAAAAAAAAAAAAGGCTTTAGCCCACGGTGTGATGACTTTCATCTGCTTTACGCATGTAAAGGTCTGGGCTTTTACACATCTGTGACCATTCAGTTAGGCTTAATGCATTAGGCAGGTCCAATTAATCACCGAAGAGCACC
The DNA here is from genome assembly GCA_034780135.1 of Jordanella pulchra. Classification (NCBI taxonomy): domain Eukaryota; kingdom Metazoa; phylum Chordata; class Actinopteri; order Cyprinodontiformes; family Cyprinodontidae; genus Jordanella; species Jordanella pulchra. The sequence continues at coordinate 1,248 of JAUZNJ010038645.1, forward strand.
ATTGAAGGTGCCGAGCAGCACCCTGACCTGAGCACACAGCTGGTTCCTGACCTCCTGCGTCCTGCAGCGGGCCCCGTCTGCAGCAGAGGGCCAGCGGCAGGACAGAAGCCACATGTCAGCACCTCAAAAAAAAAAAAAAACAAACCCACCCACACACAGAGTCAACCAGTCAGCCAGGACAAGGCTGAGGCAGGCTCAGTGCGGCAGAGCATCAATTATTGACGAGGTGAAATGCGATGAGGCTCTGCTGTTAGCAAACAAAGAAACTCAGCCTCCTCCAGCTGCCAACTGCCAAAATAATGCCTTTTCTTCATGAAAATAAACACTTCTAATTACTAACGCGTTTTTCCGTAAATGCGTAGAAAAACGAGAAATGCCTTGGCTACGTCCTGCTTTGGCTTTGAATGCTTTTCATGCCTTGCGAACAGCAGCACCAAGGGCTGACATAACACAGCTTGATAGCAGGAGTTATGTTTGGACTTGCATGCTGCGTAACGTTGTAGTACAAGTGGACATAATCACGATCAAAGCAATTTCTTTCCAAAGTAAACAAGATAGGAGGGCTTTGAGTTTGATAACGTCAGAATTCCTTCCAAGTGCCTTAATCGCTGAATCACCTCAGTTTCCAACACCTCAATTCTGGTTTATTCATAAGATTTCATAACAATTCTTAGAGATTGATGACTGCAAGACCAAAAGGCACAGATAAGTAGGTCAAATACTAATACAGCACAAATGTTTGAAGCAGCAGAAATCCCTCAAGAGGAATCCTCTGAGACTTTCAGATATACTTGTGCTGAACGAGGATTACCCCTTTGCCTTAGTGTCTGTCTGCTTTCCTAAGTGTTCCCTCTCTCTCTCTTTTCTAGCAAGGCCTGACCTCGATTGTCTCTACAACCTCAGACACATTCCTGTCCAGGACGTGGAGATGTGTTTTTAAAAATGGCCTCTCCAGTCAGACAAACCACTCCTCCTTCCGGTCTGTATAAGGTGGTTTACCTACCGGGAAATGCTTGAGGACAAGCGATCACACGAGGGGCACACGGATGAACGCACATGTGCAAACACAGTGGCAAAAAGGACCTGCGAAAACTTGCAGGCACACAAGTGTAAATCTTTCATGTCCGAGTCATTACAGAGAGATGACTCTGAGCTCCGACGCTGCACAGTTATGAAAATAAAGGGAGGAAGCCACCACCCCTCAACCCCCCCTAGAGCCACGAACTCACATTCCAACAGGTCTTGTTTGTCTAACTCCTCTGCTTGTGTCCCAGACAATGACACATAATTGAGTTTAAATGAAGCGAAAGCTCTCATTGGACCACATTACCTCATGATCTAAGAGTTTACCTACATTTTCCAAAGGGGTAATCAAAAGTAAAACACACATTATTGTCATTATCATAACTTCTGCCGAGGTAGATGCTCCTGTTGCTACAGAATTGTGCACAAAGGCAGCTGCATGCCTGGAGGAGAAGCTGCTCGCTAAATGTGACGCCGACTCATGTCTGAAGGCAGAATTGTTTGAAGAGTAGCCAAGATGCCACGCTTAAGGTGAGCAAGTGGGAATGTCTCTCTTCAGCACTTTTCAGAAAGGGTTACATTCTATGTAAGAAGAGAGAAACTTAAAAGAGGAGGTTTTTGTTTTAGATAAAGAGGTTTTTTAGATGCTCTTATGATATTTGGCTTTTCAAAAGGATCCCTTTTTGAAGAACACTGACCTGAAAAGGACTGCTTCAAACCTAATTAGTCCAAAATATCTCAGTTTTGGATCCTCACATTTATTTAATTATCAAACTGCTTTCTAAATGAGCACCAGCACACAGGTCATAAGAAGTGAATTAGGTTAATGGCGCCATAATGACCTATGGGAAACACTTATTAATCTGCGTTTCATGTGGGTAATGGGAGCACGCCATGTCTTGGAGCCAACAGCTCATCAGAGTTGGACCACTTCAAAGAAATTCAATTGCTAGTCTGCTCTGAAAGGCTTATTCAAGGCACAACAAAAAGATAAATTTGTTTTTTTACAGACAGATAGTCACCTTGATGCCATGTCTGACTGCTACTTACCAGCATTTGTAGCTTATATAATCACTTTTTATTCCTAGCTTGCATGGCTTTCAAGAATGCGAAATAAATAAATAAATATATAAACATATATATATATTTCTTCCACAATTTCTCTTGGAAGTTTAGCCATTTATTCTGACATATGCTTTTAACTGATGTTAAATGTGATCAATTAAAGTCTAATCATTAATCAATCAAAAACCTTATCAAGGGTTTTTTGACAATTCCTCTTTTCAGCAGGCAACAAGAAATACCATACAAAAGACTGTTAATCTTCATATAAAATTCATGTTGTATACACCCCAAAAAAGGGGGTGCAGGGGGATATGACCCTAAACATGAAGAGCAACATCTTAACTGGGGTTGCTCCTCTTTCTTCTTGCAAAAATTTTCATTTGTATCCTTTTCTTTTCTATAGCCTAACGAAGTCTTGGTAGTGAGACAGAAATACCGTTTTTGTGAGGTTTAGGCTGAAAATGTCTCACAACACCAGCCTTTCTCATCTGTAGATATTGAGAATTAGCCTTTCAAAAGGGGTTAACCCTACCACCTACCTTGCTTAGCTTGGTTGTGAGAGGCTAAATTCCCAAATTTCCAACATCGCCAAGAATACTTTGTGGTTCTGGATTGGTGTCTGGTGAAATTATAGTTAGGGATGTATTTTCGATCAGGTGTTTATCACGAAACGAATGCCTGGCCACCTTGCTTTCCCCTCAGGGTTGCCAGACATCAGGGAGAGGCTCTGAGTACAGCCGTTTCTCCTCCTCATCGCAAGGAGTCACACCAGCACTTGTTTATAACATTACCTATTTACTGAAAGATTGTTCAAACCACTACTGTATGAAAACAGACCTTGGGTACAGGATGGAATTCCATTTCAAATGTTCTGATTTGTCTTAGAAATATACTGCCCAATGATACCCAACATTTTTGAGCATTTCCTACATATAGTTTCAAGAGAAAGTAAACTTGGGCTATGAAATACCAACAAATCTTTGCAATATCAATCAGCCACATCTTAAGATGTGTTGACATACACTATTTCTAAACAGAACAGAAAGAAAGCACAATTTTTACTACCTATGGTAGAGTTGTTTGAGGTAACAGCAGAACACGGACTCACATTTAGTTCCACATCACAGTGCTGGAAAGTTCTGCTGACTTATGCAGGGTGTGCAGAAGCTACAATATTGTCAAAAGTCAAAAGCCAGAAGCATGACCATTTGCAGAGGTAGACAAATGGTCAATGCAGACACAATGCAGACAAAGGTACAGTAAACAGAAGCATTTGACTCAGTGGTCTAAAGCGTTTATTGTTAGTCGTGTATGTTTGTGTGGCGGGTTCAAAAAGGTCAGTTTCAGCAGCATCTCTTGATTTAGATGTACCATAAAAAGGTTTTTTTTCTTGACTTTTATATAGATTTCAACATTCCTCTATGCAGCTGGCTGTTGATGGAGAGATAAAGCCAAAGGAACTCTACCTCCCCTGTTATTTCAGTTGCCGTAGAGTTCTGGTTGCTGTGGCATGCTGGTGATCCAGCAGTTAAAGAGTCAGTACTCTCTATGTAATTCATTCTGTCACCAGAAGACCTTAAACACAACATAAGAGGTGTTTGGAAAAGAGTTTTACAGCTCAAAAGGTGAGCTTCTCCAGCAGCCCCTCTATCCATTTCCTTTCCAGCTGTGCCAACACCTCCAGCCACTGGACGAGGCCCAATGGGTTTCTTAGACTATTATCCGACGATTTATGGCTAAGATAGCGGGGAGGTGAGGCTTGTTGACATTCCCGGGCCTTACACAAAGCTAGAACACAAGACTGACCCCTTTTCCAAACCTCGTAAATGGCTCACTCCGCTGACAGCATCCTTGCAGCAGTAGAGGTAATCCAAAATAAAGAGGGAATGCTAAAAAAACTTGCATGTTAGAGTGAAAGTGTGTCAACGGGAAGTCTGTGTGTACTAAAACAAGGGCAGCAGCATATTATCTTGTAAACTGCTGGCATGTGAGGATATGACCTAAAAAACAAATCCAGTTTGGGGATTATTATTTCTGTTTTTCTTCTTCTTCTTTATTTTTTTTTTTCAAGATTTTAATCGCCACGGAACACATCGACAAAAAGCTTTTAGTACAAGAATGAAAAGTTAAAAATCTGTAAGTCAGGATGCTCTAAGTGTACACTGTGTTGTGAAACCAAACTATATTTTACTCCCTTTCTTACAGGAAAACAGGTTGTTTAAATTCAAAAATAAGTCCAAGAGCACCTTATGCAAATACTGGGGTAGTTTAGAAACCACAAAAACGCTATAATGAAGCCATGACTCAGTGTTCGACGAGGGTGCCCGGGCAATGCTTTGTCTCCAGGCAAAACAGTCGGTGCATGCTATAAGCCATTGATAGCCAGCAAATAAAAGCCTTTTATTGGTTATAAACTGTGTTGCACCATTAAACTTTACATCTTTGCTGAGTGACATTACTCTAAATTCAGCTAACCAGAGACAAAGAGAACAGTCATATGGTAGTGCCTTTTTTAGTCCTTTTACAACTTGTGAACACACAGGACAACATAAAGCACAGCGTATTAACTGAATGATAATTTTTTTTCTGTCGGCTTGCATGATGGAAAAAAAATCAGATTTTAGTGATTCTTTTTTATGAAACTTTTGTCTTCAAATGCTGTCTTTGTCTTTGCAGGGCTTAGCAGAACTACCTTTAAAGATCTCACAAGCAGTTTTATCATCAGGGAAAGATAAATGCAGAGCAGAGGGAGAGGGAGGAATGCATTCAAACCAGCCTTAATTGAGTTGGATGGCCTGCAGTCACAGGAGCAAAGTGTCTCAGTAAGGCTTGGGCTGGTGAGATTCAGAGATTTGCTTCACACGTACACATCATTAAACTAGCTTACGGCTCCACAGCGCAAATGAAGACAGCAGAGACAGTAGGAATTATACAGGAAAGTTGTCTGGACGGAGTCCCGCACCCCCCCTCCTTTTTTTTCTCATTGCAGAACCGGAGTCCTCTAGCTGTCAATGAAGGGGAAATGCTCCCATGCTGAGGCCTACTGGGCCAGCCATTGAACGAAGGAACATTCCTTAATAATTCTGTTTGACCTGGACCCAATATGCTGGCTGAGGGTCGCCGAATATGGAGCGCCACATACTGGGAGAGAGCCAAAAGGGGAGGAGAAAAAGTTGGGAAAATCGGATATGAAGGAGCTAGAGGCAAAGTGATGGACAGGAGTTAGAGGGGTGGAAGAAAATACAATAGTACGCATCATGGGTTGGGGTAGCCTTAATCTCGGTTCTTTTCATTGCTGATGACAATCACTACTGGAGTACTGCCACTAAAGACTGAGGCAGTCTTATAAGAGCTTTACATCTATATCTTTACACAAAAAAAATGTTTTTTTTAAATGGTGATTTAGTTGGTGTAGAGACTTGATCTCAACAATTGCCTTATGGTAAAAACCTAAAGTAAAGGCTATAGTAGCTTCCTTTTTAAACAAAACCACATAATTTGCATTCATGACCACTTTTTGAATCTATTATAACAATCGAGGGGGATGTCAATTGCTTCATGATGATTATCCTCTCTTTGGGGTGTTTGAATTCTCATAGGGTCTCGACCCAAATTTTGAGAGCCATTGCTGCTGCTTATATGATACAGTTATCATGCAACAACAAATATTTCTGTGGAAAAATGGCTACATGTCTGCATAGCTGGGATGGAGAGAATTACAGTTTTAATTCTATAAAATCAAATCCCTCCACTTGGCAATCCTCTTATCCGGTAATCCCCAGGTAGGTTTCAGAAAGCTACAGGCTCAAACTGCCCAACCTTCCAACACATCGGCCCTGGTGGCAGAGTGATATTGATTTTGTGCTGCTCAGCTCCAAATAAAGGCTTTAAATGCCAAAATCAAGCCTAGGCTGCCTAGTGTACAGTCCTGGCTGCTTACAGTACACGCAACCAACCACCAAGCAGACATAAAGGACTTTAAGACACATTACATATGTGTTATACCATGGAATAAAACAGTCCAATATAAGTGCAAATATTATTTGAAAAGTTAATAACTTAGAAAAAATGTTTATTTTGGAAAATTTTATATCACCAAATTCAACTTAATCTGCTTAAAATATTGTGATCAGATGGTAAGTAGTCATTATGTGTCAGGTTCTGCTAAATAAACCAGAGATTAGTGAAAACACAAAGTCAGTATGCCAGAAACGACTATCACTGGCTGTTAGCACCCTTTAGCCATTGGTTAATATTTGCCAATTCCAACTGACAATACGTGTGAGCTACTGGATTAGTGTTAGGAACTTTTGGTAAAAACAGATAGCTACCATAAGCAATTGGCAATGGCTGCTGAACTGCAATCATAGCAATGCTAAACATGCATTCTGAAAACTGCTTTATGTGGGTCCAAATTTAAGGTAATGAAGGTGATTTTGGGAAATTGACACGTGTTTGACGTTTGTGTTGATATATTGTGGGGAATTCACAGTGCTCTGGTATGTCGTGTCTGTGGATGTCACTTTATGTTAAGTGTGTTGAAAAACTAATTAGGACTGAAACTAACTGTTTCTTCTGCCTAACTTTGTTACTTCTTAATCATGTTATTAGGTTTTGGTCATCAAAATACCAGAATTTGCACATACACTAAATTAGATGTTACTATAACCCAACAGTTAGTATCTCAGTAGCCATTTGACCAAGTTCATTTTTTATTTTTACTTAAGTAATTTAGTAGCTTCCATTAACAATGGATGTGATACCCTTTTTGTTTGTTTTCCCGTTTGATATTGGATGTTTGCAATAATGACAACAAAACCAATACCAATAAAAGGAAAACCCTTCTTATTAGAGGCTTACAAGGATGGCAGTTATTAAGATTTACTATGGGATACAAAGCATCACTTAAGGAGCACCACAAAAAAAACTCTAAGAACCCTAGACCATCTCAAACAAATGACACAGAAGGGCATTTCTGTCTGGCATGTTGTCAACACCAGCCTGGGAGTCAAGAAACCTCCTATACTCTCACATGCCCTTATTTCTATACTCCCCTCACAGTTCTGTTTTTAGAGATAACACAGCCATCCAAAAATATCAAGACGGTGTCCAGAATCCTACTTTGTTATCCTTGGTGTGTGTTTTATGTGAGCAATCCCATCCAGCTAAGTCTGAAGAAAAACTTCATTTTGAGAAGAAGTTGAAGAGCTGACCATAGCTGAAAGAGCATAATCCACAGATGCAACCATTTAGCATATCTACACCGAGTTTGCTTGCTGTCAGTTCAGTGTGGGATTAGTAGAATGGATTGAGAAACTTGAGGTGTCTCAGAAAGAGGGGAATAAAAACAAAAGCAGTAGACGCAAGGGATATATACCCTCCTGTGAATTAAAATCATTTGCGATGACTAACAGTCTCCCTCAAACAGATCCGCTTCCTTTCATTATCAATCAGAAGCAAAGTAGTTTAACCCCATGCTGTTTCAACAGGATCCACTATTCTCCCAACGAATGCCTTATGGACCTCATCCCACATGAATTATGTCCTTTGCCCTGCAGAATGAGAATCATGTGCTCTTCTAACAGTGCAGCATCGATCTATATGACAGTAAACTCCGGCTGCTGCGTTACAAATAACGCAGTTTAGTCGTGCCATGTGTGCTGATGACAGTCCGCTCCTTACCCTGATGGAGATGCAGCATCCTGGTGCATTCAGATGACACACATGGTAATCCACCAGCACGCTCTCGCTCTCCTCCTGCTCTGCAGCTGCTCCCCACTGATCCCGCAGATGATAAAGTTTACATCCACAATGTAGCGTGTCTCCTCGTCGCAGTGCTCCCTCTCTGCCTTCTGTCCTCTGCCCTCCCTGTCTCCCTCGATCTGCCAACGTAGATCGACTCTCTTCGACTCTCTGCTAATGCACTCCCCCTTCGCAACACTGTACGCCGTCCCCTCACCCGCCCATCCAGCCTCCCTTTTTTTTTCTTTCCTCTAAATATTTCTCTCCTCAGTCCACCTCCGCTTCGATCTTTTCCTCCCTCATTCTGTGTCTGTCTATGAGCAGTGAAGACTGCGTCCCTCCTCCCTGGGCTTACAGGACGTCTAACATGTGTTCAGGGAGAGGGCTGCCCCTATCAAGGTGGCTCTTTCCTCGGGGGAGGAGTAGCGAGGTCGGGTGGGGGGACTGAAGACAGGGAGGAGTTTGTGGGGGGGTTGTGTTTTTTTAGGGGTGACAACAGTGTTAAGGGGGTGGAGGTGGTTTACACCACCAAGGAGACCTGGGCAAGAAAATCAGTAACTATCTGGGTTCTATAAGGTCTGAGACATGCTAAGAAAGCTGCAAAGTAAGATAGTTTCTGCTTAAATGTGTAGACTCAGTGTAACCTGTATACATACTTGTTCAGCATGTATATTTAGCCTGAGAACTGCTGTGTAAAGGGCACACCAAACACCATGACAACAAGACAACACCCAAATGAGATTTCTGCGATGCTAACTATATTTTACAATCAACCTTAGCCTCAACAAGTCAACAAAAGTCTTTTTGCAAATACATAAATCAGGGGCCAAAGGGTTGTGCCTTTGCATCTGTCAAGTTCCTGTTTCTGTGTCAGGTTGTTTGTTTTTATTTTGTCCTTGTTCTGCTTTCTAGTCAGCTTTATTTCTGTTTTAGTTTTGTATTTTTATTTCTGCCGTTTGGGATGTGAGGGTTTTACTTCTTGATTTGTTTTGTTCATCCGCTTCTTTTTGTGTTCGGTGAGTTTCCTCTGGAACAAGCAAGTTATCACTGATTGACAAAACAATAGTCCCCGTAATCAACTATGGGTCCACCATTTGACTGCCTTGATCGAACCTCCTTATGAAGAATGCAATAAACTATTGGTCTATTTTTTTTTTTTCAAACATAACCTACAGTAGTTGAAACTTAACAAACTACAGAGACAGATGTTCCCCAAAGAGACGTGGGGTGCAAACTCCTGTTGAAAGTCAACCTTGTGTGAAACTCATTGAAAGGTTAAAAGGTTTGTACTATTGTGTTTTTTCTAATCAAACTTTCAACCATTTACCAGTATCGATCGGTATTGACTAGATGAGGTTGAAATATCCAGTCATCAACTGTATCAGATTAACCATACATCAGAAATGTCTGGTAAATATTGTCTAAAGTTTAGGGTGCAATTTTAGACAAATAAGGATCGTTGATAATTAAAAGCCATATGAATGTTTGAGAGTTTTGTATTGAATGTAAGACCATTTATGCCAGCGTTTTATGGCATAATTGGACAGTGATCTTTGTATACTTTCTTTAAAGCATCAAAGAACAATTCAAGGTACTTTCATTGGAACTTAGGGGACATTTTGGTTGAGAAACACAGTATTGTGCTGAGAAGTTGCTGATAATGATCTCTAGGGCAGTTCTTCAGTATCTAGTTTAAAATCCATTACCAGTTTTATGACCAACTGTGAAGCTGCCTCAGAGGGGCCAAAATGCTTTTGTTAGTGTTAGTTTTATTACAAACAATCAAAAGCTCTAGCTTTACTAATTCCAGTGGCAGATAGGTGAGGGTGTTACAGATTCTGTTCAATGATCTGACAGGAACCTTTTCAGTAGCCCTTTTTCTGGACGCTGCAAAAACAGAGCTTTGGGCTAAGCAAGACAATACAAAAAGAAGGCACTGACGACAAGGGGAACAGATAGGGACAACCGAGGAAGAGGTCGAGATCAGGGGAGCGAAGGCCAGAAAGGAGAGACAGGAGTGCTTGGGTCTGCCTGGGCTGAGTAGCTCCGGCCCATCTGCCACAATCACAATCAGTCTCAGCTGAATGGCTGTGACAAACTGCTGCCTGGGGTCCACAGTTTCAACCAGGCAGGACGCCTACAACAGCTCAGGGACATATGAGGAGAGGGGGGTGAAGAGGGAAGTAAGGAAGGGAAGAGAAAGGGGGGGTAGCTTCTATTGTCTACTACCCAACAGGACCAGTTCGAGAGGGGGGCCGACCACCGAACGGGTGAAAGGGGGAATTAAAAGGGTCTCGATGACAGGAGCGCTCGCTTAAAAAGGGAGAATGAAAGGATGGGGCTGACTTAAAGCCCTGCATTCAGTGTCACTAATGTCCCAAGTGAACAATGACACTCACCATGAGAGAAGGAAAGAGCATGGAGGAGGGAAAGGGTTGTCTAAGGAAAGGTGTACCAGATCTAACAAACATCATAAGAGATTGACAAAGGAGGCCATTTGTCATTATAAAAGTGCAAAATACACCATGTCTGATCATTGCTCACGTGACCAAAGATGTCATGTAATTGTGTTAATCATACGCACAGCTGGTTTCATGAAGGGAAATCTGAATATGGAGTGAGCGTAATTCGATTTCCAGAGCAGGTGGTCAACAATTAAACACCATTGTCCCATCGGGGTAAGAAAGACAAATGGAGGACTGAGTCAGCACTAACATATACAAATGCACCATAATAAAGAAATATTGACTGTGGTCTTCTGCTCTAATTCGATCAGAAATGAGTAGAGAGTTTTTTGAGCTGTGGCTGTGGTGTGGTTCAGTGGATCCAGGGTTAGGATTAGAAGCATGTGTGTGGATTTATAACTAAATGCAAAAATAATGAATGGTTTCACGCATGCAAGAGCAACTAAATCCTTTGCATTCAGTGACTGTGCATTGGTGTGCAGTTGTATGTATGTTTAGTCAACACTCAAGTGCTGTAACAATACAAGTCCATGCTGATTCTCTAGCGTCTACAATGTGTGTGCTGAATGATCTGCTGAGATCATTAAGGCGACGCTTATTCCTCTGCCAGGGCTTTTGGTGACAGATTCCACTGTTTGGAAACACAGAGCCGCCCACACAGCCAGTCTCGCTCCACTACTGTATCACACACATACTAAGGCTAGCATTCCACACAGAGTAGGTGTGGGGATGAAGATGAGACAGTGCTGGGCCAGTGGCTGGAGGGGCCAGCGGATCGATATGAACTCATAATGTGGTGGTTGGTGGTCTTAGGTAACGGGATGCTGGACAAGAGGATTGTGAGTGTGTGATCGTTCACAGGCAGGAAACATGTGAGTGTCAGCTCCTCTGAAGCGTTGGTGGAAAGCAGACAGACAAAGAAATGCAAACGATGCAGTTGGCATTTAAATACTTTTTTACTAGACATTTTTCAGGTCATACCACCATGGTTATTAAGATTCAATTATTCAGAGAACTCAGCTTTTTATGTTATGGTTTACCATAAATAAAGAGTGTGGACAGGTGGATGGACACACGGTTGGAAAATGTAGAGATCTTTAGGATGGCAGTGGCGTAGGTTACTAGGGCATTTCCCTCTAAGTTGTTGTGTCCTAGTGCCCCACATTGCCTACTGATGGTGGCCAGAGGGCCGGTGGCTCCTGTGCCCTGCTCCTCTCAGTGTGCTTCAGAAAAGCTGTGGCTACAATACATATATCCACCATCAGTGTTTGAATGTGTGCGTGAATGGGTGAATGACTGAATGCTACGAAAAAAAAGGCAGAAGATTAAACATGTCCCCTAAATGGTGCCTAGTTGATTTCATCACATTAAACGTTAAGGCCTACACCCTGAATGCTGATGCTCTAATGTGTTACCATTCCAGTCTTCTCATGAGTGAATAATTGTATGTTTTATACAACTGAATGATTATGTATAAAAAATTTTAGCTAAGAACCTCTTTCCTCCTATAACCTCCTTGTTGGGAAACTCCAGTCCTTGAGGACATCCTGCAACTTTAAGATGTGTCATTGGTCTAAAACACCCGAATCAAGTAATTAGATGACTAAACTAGCTCTTGGTTCAGGTGTGTTGGACTGAGGATGAATCTAAATGTTGCAGAATACCCTCCCGCAAGGGCTGGAGTTTCCCTACCCTATCCTAAACGGTCACTAAATGAAACCAGCTAATAGGATTTCATACAAGAAACTTATGAGTTATACCACATGCTGACGTCGTAGATACTCAAAGCTGTACAAAAATCTTCAGTCTCCACAGCCTTTTTACTTTATTTTAATGCTAAGGTTTCAGATATTCTTGTAATCTTTTAATCTCGTTGGCTTAGAAACCAAAGATGAAGAAAGGAAAGGACACCGTCCTGTTGCCGAAAGCTTTAGCCACAGACGTCTTTCCTTCAGTGGCATTCTTCCCTGCAGATTGGTCACAGATAAATGACCAGATGCATCGAAGGGCAAGGCGCATCAGACTAGCTCATTAACCATCCCCCAACCCCTCCCCAGTTGATATTTCCGTTGAGGTGTGTGTTCCCTGCAACATTTATCACTCAGAAGGTGAGCAGGAGAAAAAGGAAAAACTTCTATTCTGTTTGTCACCCCAAATATGGTTCTGACAGGCTCCCAAGAGGATCTGTCATAAAAGCAGAAAGAAGCTGAGGTTTCAATCCATCTTAGAGATACTGAGCTCTCAACCAGCAAGACATTTTTGGGGAGGAGGATGGGGGGTGGGAATTCTGTCTACATCAAGACAAGCAAAGGAAATGCCAAACTTTGGAGAGGCGGCATGTTTGTTTATTCAACAAGAGCCTGTCTGGAAAAAAGTGCAAACATCCAGTTTGAAGCCAATTATAAGATATCTGCAGAAGCCCCCTGCTCTAGAGACCGCCATATGTGTGTTCATGAGCATCTGAATTCATGTGTCTGTTAACTTCTCTGTGGTAAGATGAATTTTGTAGTACAAGGAAAACGATAATGCGCTCCGGTCATGTTTCATTAAGCAGGGTGATGAGGGAATGATGCAGAGGATGACTGTGGTCCAGCAAGACTTCGTCTTCCACTGCCTGGATCTCAGGAAATGCCTTAAGTGATTAACGGATGGGATTAGATTGGATTAATACTTGATACTGCTAATCTTTAATTAAACTCAAAGACATCATGGGATTCTTAATTCCAGTTGTGGTTGTATTTCGGAAAAAGTGAGAAACATGAGAAATCGTACTCTAGATTGGACTTTGACATGTCTAACAATGGCAGTCCATTTTTGACTTGAACGTTGGGCATCCAAAGAATATTTGAAATTAAATATGGTACATATTAAATTTCTAAAGATATGTTTTGAGTTTTTGAAGATAACAAATATGAATTTGAATGCTTTATTGCCCCAAATTTAATTCAAACTTCAAAACCAAGAAAACCTTAAATATTTTTGTACTTGGGAGCATTTTGTACCTCTTTTGGTAGATATTCCCAATTTGGTACCTACCATGTGTCAGTTTGTGCATGCAAGGAGGTTGTTTAATACCCGGCTTGAGAACCATAACTTAAAATAACTTTCTCCTTGTAGTCTTAGTCATTCAAACATTGTAGAACTTCAACATTATCAGCCAACATGGGGTTTAAATTGACTTTGTCTGATCAGAATTAAAAATCAATCATCTTCTAATAGTAATTTAGTCCAAACAAAAGATCTAAACCATGATCCAAGGAAATCGGTTTTATTATAACTTCAATTGAATTATAAATATGGTTGCTTATGTGCAAAATCACAAACTATATTTAATATAAGACATAAGGCTTCAGTAAATTGTCATATAATGTTTTGTTTACATGTATAAAAATGTAATTTGTTGAGTAAATATGGAAAAGAAAATACAAAAAATAGTAATAAATAGAGGGAAAAAATTGAGCTTCTTAAATATTTTTTCTGTTTTGATATTTTATTAAACTATTTCTAAGACAAAAAGTACAAAAAGCAGTTTTCACAGTAAATAAGCTAATAAGCTAACCAATGTGATTTTACGTGAAAAAGAAATGTGGCTAAACTATTTATTTACTAAATGTAAAGTTAAGGAGTCAATAATGGTCAACAAGGTTGATTTAACAGGCATCCATTAATGGCCCCAGAAAAAAACAACAGTTTTGATAGACCAGGTTTATGCTAAAACTTCAACTAAAAACTTTGTTAAGATATATAATCCAGGCTTTAAACTGACTGTTCATGCTCCAAAACCCTTCAAAATGCCAGAATTTTGCTAAGATTATCAGACAAAGATCAGGCCAAAGTCCAGAAACATTGATGTAAAAGATTAATAAGCAGTAATTTGTGAAAGCTTGAAGTCTGCTCATACTGCCAACAGCATTCAAAAAGTTTCATACAGGGAAAAATGTTTTGGGGTACTTTTACTAAAAAGGACAAAGTCAGTCAAATTCTGTATGAGGTTAATAAATCACATAAATCAAAATAATTCTTTTGCACATGGAATACATGTAAAATCCAAATAGGTATACTTTTAAAATGCATTAAAACCATTATACATTTCTGAAATATGGGTTGATTTAGTTATTCCTATCTGATACCTATTTGGATGAGGCCTGAACTCTTTGCCTTCACGACTTGTTTTGCATTTCACACATTTTCATTCTTTTCCTGTTTCCACTCAGATTCTGGTGGGGGGGGATGTTTTCCGATAAGTCCTGAGCCGAGAGGGGAGGCCGAATAGCAAGGATGCAGCCACTGTGACTTCCAGTAGCCAAAACTACATTACATCTATCAACAACAAAACCACACATGTTGGATTACCCTGATTATCACAAAGTAAGGGTGTTTTTGCAGATCCCTTTTTGTCAAAATAGCTGCTCTACCTTTCATGAGCACAATAGGCCACCAGCTACAACCATGTAAAAGCTGATCCCCATCATGAAATCTTTTCAGCAGAACTTAAGTTCATAGACTGTTGAGGTAAACCTGCATTTACCAGACACACTGTCTGAAATCAGATAAAAACCATTGCTATTCTCCATCAGTGTGTAATTAAAGCGCAAATTTTTCCCACAAGACATCAAACAAGAGGCTGATAACTCATTTTAAGGAAACCTAACAACTGTAATTACAGCAGGGATTAAAAAAGAGCCCACTGGAAAAAAACGAAACAGCTCTTAAACACAGCTAATTTCTTCCAGGAATGTAGACAATGCCCTATTGAGTCCTAAATCCGACAAAAACATGTCACAAGTTGTTTAAAACCAAAACGTATATAAGTTGTGCAACCACTAATCACAGCCGGTTTTTACTGCCACACTGAAAACTTCTCACATGGACTGCTTCACAACCTCATGTTTAACACTGTGGTGAAAACTTCTATTTAAAGTTTCTTAGTACGTGTTTAAAATTTTGGTCTCAGTTATGCTTTTGAGGCTATCTACTTTATTATTCCTAATATTTTCCCTAGATTATCCTATAAAGCATGAATGTAAAATGAAAAAACAGACCAAAATATTTATTCATTTAATTTCACGGGGCATTATATCATAAAATTTTACAGCCTTGTTAGATGTTGTTATTCTAAAAGAGCAAACTGTTCATAAATGGTAGCTAAATTTGGCATTATCGCTAACTGCTCAGCTAGGTAGCAGAATTATTTGAAGAGGTCTTGGTGTTTGAGATGACTGTTTACAGTCAGGACAATCATCACCAAACTGTGCAATAAGTTAAAATTTGTAGTGTAACTTGATCAAATCTATACATCAAAGCAGTTACATAAAATAAAATGTTCAACTTTGCCTTAGCCTAGCCTATATAATGTCTTAATTAATGCTAGTTATCGGCTGAGCTTCAATTCCTTGTAAGTAAAGAGAAGTAATTAAATCTAACTGTTACTTCTTCACAGTGTTGCCAGCTCTTAAGCCAAATTTAGCGTAATGGCTAAACGCTCAGCTAGTTAGCAGAAGTATTTGGAGAGGCCTTGGTGTTTGTGATGACTGGAAAGTCAGGCTGTGTGATAACAGCAAAGTCAAAGTGTGTAATGTAGCTTGATAAAATCTGTACGTCAATGCAATTACATAAAATAAAATGTTCAACTTTGCCTTAGCCTAGCCTATGTAATGTCTTAGCTAACACGAGTTATCGTCTGCGCTTCGATTCCTCTGAAGTAATGATAAGTATTAAATCTAACTGTTATAGTTCTTCACATTGTTGCCAGCTCTTAAAGCAAATTTAGCGTAATGGCTAACCGCCCAGCGAGTTAGCAGAAGTATTTGGAGAGGCCGTAGTGTTTGTGATGACTTATTATTACGATGTGCAATATCGGCAGAGTTGAAGTGTGTAGTGTAGCTTGATAAAATCTTTCTTGAGAGCAACTGGATTAAAAATTTTTTTTTTTTTTTTTTGCCTTATGTAATGTGTTAGGTAACACTAGTTATCGGCTGTGCTTCAATTCCTTGAAAGTGAAGAAAAGTAATGAAATCTATGCTAGCTCTTAAGCAAGGAAAGTTGCTATTGGCTGACCGAAAGGTTGCTAGGAGTCAAAAGATGAGGTCTGCGCCTAATTTTCTTATTTGGTGACGCGCTGATCTAGCCTGTAGGAGAAAGCAACATCAGTAAGAAAGAAAGTGATTAAAACAACCTTAATACATTTGAAACTAATGAAGGACTGTAAAAAATTATTTCAAGTATTCACCAATGCTTCACCTGAACCAAAACTATTGTTGCAATGTTTGCAACAGTGCGCCCGGACAGGATTTGACCCTACAGACTCCCAAGTGAAAGTCACGTGCACTTACCAGTCAGTCAAGGGATATCTCTATGATCCGTTGGAGGCATAGTGACAGCAACCCACACTGTTACACTACATAAATCAATTTTCTGATGTTATCCACTTCAAGAAAGCTAGCAGGGGTATACATCGTGGATGAAGTTGTGTATGAATTAAATGCTTGAGGGATCGATTTTAATACAGAAAAAGATATCTGTTAAATGTTATATTTACATCTGTTAGTGGATAGAATCAGTTGAATCTTTGAACGTATGTGACTGAACAGAGGGGCTTTTCTCTCTGACTGCAGGGATGGTTTGCTGTTGAGTGTTACCACCTATCAGTGCTATGGAGGGTGGAATGTCTTGCAGCTGCACTCACTGCTCGCCGAGGGCAGTAGATTAGTGTTAACTAGAGGGATCTGAAAAGTCACTACATATAGCAACAAAGTCACTAAGTTGGTAACAGTGCTTCTACAACAGCTGCCTGAAATTGACCAACCGATGAATCATGTCAAACAAACATATGTTTTTCAAATTTCTCTTTTTCAGATTCAAATAATGATTTGCATTTTCTTTTGAATTGCATTTTACAGGTCACATTCGCTTCAAGCCCAATTAAAATGCTGTTGCTAACGTCCATGCAGACCGATAGAAATACATCTTTGCTCCTCACTTCAGAGGAAAGCCCGCCCCCAAAAGTGAAAAGAATGTGATCTTTAAAATGCAATTTGAAGAGAACGCAATTTGTAGAAGTCAATCTGAATAAGAGAAATTGAAATGATAAAATTCTACAAATAAAATCTTTTAAAAAATGAAAATAAAAATAAAAAGAATCTCATCTAAGAAAGAGGTTTTTCAAAGTATTATTTATGGATTTACATTATTTTTTTAAAATTTCTTTTTAGTACAAAAGTGTTCCTTGTTTGCAAGAATAAGGAACAAAATACACTTCATAGATTTTCTCACATAAAACCAATCAAGGCACCATGTTTTACTAAGTCAGTAGCTGCTAAGGTTGGGGGCATGCCCCCTACAGGGGGTTCAACGTTATTGCCGGCTATTTAGTGAGAGGCTATTTAAAAAAATGTAAAATTAACTGTTAAATTAAAATTACAGAAACTTTAAAATAGATATTTTTATGATTTTAATATAGTTTAATTTGACTATAGTTTATTTTATCGACTTATTGAGTCTTTAAAACAACTTGGCCTAGGTGATGACAATTACAACATTGCTTGTCAAAAAACAAATAAAATAAAAAAATAATCAACACCAAAAATTGTGTTGTTTTAATTTTCTAAAGAAATATTTCAAAAAATACAAAAGCTTGATCAAATCGTAATGGTTTAAATCAGAGGCAGCAGCATGCATGGGAATGTTCCCACTACCTATGAAAACGACCTTGAGGGAGCATCGGTAAAAGGCTTCATTAAACCGTTCGATTAACCTCCACCTCTCATGAGCGCTATAAAAAAAACCGAAGCATGCACTCTAACCGCACCCCGACGCCAAGCATGAATCAGGAGCTGAAGGCTTTTGGCATTTACAGGACCGCTGAAGTAGAGCGGATGAGTAAAGAGATAGGAAATGAATCCTCACTAAGAGGCCGGATCACTCCTCAGTATTTCAAGATGAGGAACTTCACGCTACCAATCTGACACAAACAGTCCACAGTAATTAGAGGAAACACACATCCAAGAGAGGATTTTTTTGGAGATAATTATGCCCAAATTTAGCTCCCAAAAGCTTTAATCAAGCTTTTCATTTCCCACTGAAATTCCTCCAGAGCTTGAAGGCTCCAATGACTTCATTTAACTGCTCCTTTAAGATATTTTGGAGTCTGGACTCTGAGACCGTAAAGTGACCTCTAATAGATGGATTAAACTCAGTCATTCACTTCAGAGGGCACACAAGTACGCTTTGAGAGCGTATTAGATCTCCTTGGAGCTTAGTGTGATCAAATTATTGCATTAGACCAGTCAACTTATCCAATTAAAGTTGTAAAACGCATGGCTCTCGCCCAAACCAGACAGCAGATCCTTGAGGGGGGCGTTAATAGTGGCTGAGCCCTGTCTGTCTCTTTGTGGCGCACACACTTTAGCCACAGATGACAGATTTTTTTATCTGACTCAAAGGGGATACAGCCTTGCTAAAATGTTTAGAATTTTGTTGTGTTCTTTTGCTAAAACTTAAACATTTGTTATAGAGATTTTATGTGAGAGACATTTTGCTCATTTTTTGTTTTGTTTGTTTTGTTTATGTGCCAATTTTGACAGTATAGCACTTTCAGAAGAAGACCATCATGGCAGTTGCCATAAGGTTGTACTTGGTAATTATGTATGACAGTTTTGTAGAGGTTGTCTTAGGAAAACATCCGTTGCAATGGACACAGACAGAAATGGAAACGTGAAAGAGAGAGGGCTTTAGCATTAAGGGGAAAGAAAAAGAGAGAGAAATAAAGTACAGAAGCCCATTGCATTCACTGTATTAAAAAAATATTCATCTCATATTTACAAGATCTTTTCTCGTAATTACTTACGAGTTAAGATCTCATAATTACGAGATGTGATTGTTGCCTTGTCAGCAATCGGCAGTCTCCTTGTTAGCTACTCTACCTGTATGCTAGCCTAAAAACAACAGCAACTCAATCATGCATCTCAACCATGGCAGCGTTTCTGTTGCCATGGTAATGACATCAGATGGCAAACCTAACAAAGTCACAGTTGTAAATAAACCAAGTTTTTTATGTACTTAGAGACATCTATATGGTTTACATCTTTGTGGATGTCCAGTTAGTAGTTCTGAGTGTATCAGTGGCTAATGTTAGCACATTGTCTTATCTCGTAACTATGAGAAAAGATCTTGTAATTATGAGACAAGGTGTCCAATTTTTATTTATCCAGTGAATGCAATGAACTAACGAAGACGAGAAAAAAAATGCAGAATAACTCCTAGAAGTCTGCTTCCACACATGCAAAAAATGAAGAGGAAGAAAAAAAATCGCACAGAACACATCAGCTACGAAAAGGGAGAATTCCATGGGCACACAGTAAATACATGTCTAAAAACATTAAAAGCAAAACCTATGAAGATTAAAAATTGAAATTCTAAACTATATATAATTAAAGCTACAGCTTTGTATTAAACATAACTTTGTATCCATGAACACATGGATCCAAACACCTGTGCTGCACACACATGTGTGCTTGTGTAAATAGGGTTTATAATGCTGCTTCAGCAGGATAATATGCTCAATAGCAGGTGTGAGGGGCCCCAGACTCACCCTGTAGAGTTCAGGGCTGACACAGAAGATGTCCTGTTATGTAAACAACTAACATAAAAACATAAAGTTGCTGTTACTTCAAACATATCCAATTGCATTTTGAATTTAATTTTCCATTAGATTCTGCTAATGGTGTTAACTCTAGCTAATACAGTAAACAGTAGATCATAAGCAGATCACATTTGTTTGTTTCAACAGATATCCCATATACAACAGCTCATGAAAATGATTCAGTAAAGCAGTCAAACACAATACGATTAAAAAAACAACTCAGGTAATGTTCTCAGGCAATATCCTTCTTGTGTTTACTCTGTAGGTTACATCCCAGTAAGACCCAACATGCATTGCACAAGTAAAAAAATTGTTACCCTCATGGGTGAAAATTCTTAAAAAAACATTTTTTATTTTTTTAAGTAATTAGGAGATTTTAAGCATAAGAAACAGGTGTCACGAGATCCTCTAAAAAAACTTTACTGGAAAATAAAAATAATAATGATAAGGCATATTTATTTACAGAGACATTACTTACATTTTCACTGAAAATTATTCCCAAAAATATTTTTTTTATAGTCTTTTTAGTTTTTTTCTACCCCTATGACTATAATATGGTTTGATGAGGAGACTGACACGTCAGTAGCTCAGTGACGATGCATCTACAAGCCTGTAGCCTATTTTCCTCGATTTACTTGTTGGTCGAAAGTTCCCGCGCTGTTCTGCAAATGTAACGTCAAGTGCATTCCTGTTAAATGGTTCTGACCTTGCAAATAATCAAATTTAAGAACATTTTTGTGGATATTCAAAAGTACCTGGCATCCTGCTCAACTAAGAGCCAATGGCAACTCAAGGTAAGATGAAAAAGGTAAAAAAAATATAAAATAAAATAAACCCAGCAGAAGAGTGCTAAACTTCTGTGTTTTATTAGAAATAAGAAAAAAAAACACTGTAATGCCTCTTTTAAGACATAACGGTATCACTTTGAAATTTAAAAAAGGGAAAATACAATGGTTGTTGAAGCTGTTTTCACTACTGTTATATGTTGAAATTTTTTTTTTATTTGGATTCCAACTAGTATTCTGAGACATGAGTCAATTCTAATTGTGCCATTTTGTTTCAGAAGCTGTAAAGTTTTTGAAGCTTTGATTTGAAGGAGATTGTGGTTTATTTTATTATATCCTAGAAATGTTGACCTTTCTTTCTTCGACTGGTGAAAGCATTATGAAGACTATATTGGTGGAGGGTGAAAAACATTCTTCTAAACCAAAGGGGGCCCAGAAGCATAAATTTTGGAAACAACAGATTACAGTGAGGCTTTAACCTAAATGTATTTGATTAAAATTATGAATATAATCATATTTGTAGTGGTACCTTTCAAGACACACATATTGCCTCCAACAGCAACATCAACAGAGTCTGGTTTGAGGTAATTATTTGGGCTGCTTTAAAATGATTAAGGCCTGAAACTCATGGATTATTGGATTAAAAAATTCTTTAAGTATTTGGGTCACAAAGTGGGCCAATTTGATTTAAGATTTCTTATTTTTGGCAAATGCAGACAAAGGAGCTGAACTGTTGAGTTTGTCTTGTGTTTAACGACCGTTTTCCTTAAAGCTCTTCTATTCATCTCTGCCATCTTTGAAGCAGCTACGAACGTGATAAATAGATTATTGATCAGCAGACGTTTTGTCTTGTTTGTCTCCAGCTGGTTACCCAATGCATATGGAGTGAATTTTGTTCCATTATTGTTGTAAGCCAAGAACACAAACCGTAAATAGAAACAGAGGATACATTTTTAAAATGGATAGTTGTAAAAAAAAAAAAAAAACTAAAAGAAACCAAGATTTGTAAAATTTCTTATTAAAAAAAGTTTTCGAGCATGACCTTCTGTTGACTTTTTTATTAATATTTAATTTCATCATTTTTTTCCAACATTTTTTAGAGATATAACATTTTTAAATTGATGCCACCATTAAAAAGAACAAAACTAAATGCATATAACCCAATCTGAGAAAAGTTATTTGAAAAATAAAATTTGAAAATATATAACCTGTAAAAAAAGCTATGAAAAATAAAGTATGCAAAAAAGGAAAGATGGACAAAAATTGAAATAATTTCTTTTTCAAATCAATTTTTTAAAAAAGAGCAAAGCTATTCTCAACACTTTTTAGTTGAGGAAGTGTTTAAAAATGTCAATCCTGGAATACATTTTTTAGTAATTTACATTTAAAACATATCTTTTTATTGCTTTCAAAAAATAGTGGAACAAAATTCACTCCATACCCTCAAAAGTGAGGAAAAATGTGGTGTGCAAATGAATAATGAAAATACAGCGAATAATAAAATCTGAAAAAGACATATGAAAAAGTAAAAATTAGAAGAAAAAAATTATCTTTAAAATAAACCTAAAAAATTAATTTGGGGAAATTAAAATGTACAAAAATAAGAAAAAATCCAAGGAAAAATAATCTCAGAAAATGGCAAATTTATTTTTAAAACCTTTTCTTAATTGACAAGTTTTTTAAAGTTTCATTGCATTTTCTTCACATTTACATTTACAAAACATGTTTTTTGCAACAATAATGAACAAAACTAACTCTATACATGTGTCATTTTGAATTCCCCATTGCATTTTAAGCTGGGTGTCCCAACCCATCAGTCTGCCACCTCCTTTTTGCCTCCTCTCTGTTCTGCAAGGTGTGGAAAAGGTCAAAGATGAACACCATCTGCTCATGCAGGCCGAAAAGAGGGCAGGTGAGACCTGCTTTGAACTGCCAGGCCTCAAAAATGACAAGCTTTGCTGCATCTGATCCAATAAAAACAGGGTCAAAAAGTTGATTTGTGTAAAACAACAACATAGAAACCCAGCTCAGAACAGTGACAAATCAACAGTGGAAACAAATACAGAAAAATACCTAATCTGCATTGTTTTTAATCCGTGGGGAAGATTACACAGTCACGGTGCCTTGACACAGCAGCTTGCCAGAAAGAGGTCACGCAGGCTCATCTCTGCCCGTCATGGTTTTTAGCAACACTGGCGTATCCATATGTTCATCTCCAGCATGTCTGTCACTCAGCAGAAGTCTCTAATAAACATGATATATAAAACAGTTCCTCAAATGGCCTGAAATTCAAGGCCAAACCTGATGAAATCCAATGAAAAGATATCTCATCACACCATAATTAATAAGTGGAGGCAAATAAATGATAGGTACTCAGAAACCCCGGCTGAGTGTTTCTGGATGTTTAGTTTGTAGATGCCAAATTTGGATTTGCTCCATCTGATGTTGACACTTTGCCGCAGAGCTTTTGTTTCCATCTGACAAGGACGTAGACATGGACGTTGAATGGAGCAGGCGGGAGCGATGTGTCCCACTGGGGTTTTGTGCTTCAGCGAGCAGCGATGCAAAGATACCGCCTGTTTGGGAGTCTTTAGCACTATAAAGAGGCCACATATGTTCTTGACATACGAGTAAAATCATTTCTTTTTTATCAACAATAAGTATTAGAAACAATTCCTAAATCTCTCCTACAAATCTACAACTATTCTAGTTCTCTAACTGCTTTAACTGAATTACACAAAAAAGGATTTTGAAGGTACAGTACATAGTCTTTTAGGCTTTGTTTTTACTTAATTTGTTAGTAAATACCTTCCTGTGCATATTTATCATAACACCATGGGACTGGGATTATGTCATAGTGTATGCGTCAATTGGTTAACTAGCCAACGAGAGGCGAGCGAGTGTAAAAAGTCCAAGATCAAGTGAAAAAAGGCTAAAGATGTTTGATAGCAAGAGGGATGCAACTTGAGTTGTTCGGAGAGCACTATGATCGCTGGAGTACACTGAGGCTTGAGCTAAAGCTCAAGAAGCATTTTGATGTCAATACACCTTGATAGACACGGCTAACAGTGCTACCATTTGTTAGCAATGCTTTTAAGCCCCATACTCTAAGCTGTTAGGTTTTCCATGAGGCATTGCAACATGGTCAGGACTTATTTCATAGCTGCTTCAATGGCACTAAGGCTTTCTGGTTGTACAGCCGTACTGCTAAAGGACAACACTACATCTTTTTAAGTCAGCTCATCATGCTGGAATTCTATTTAGGCTCAAAATGGACTATCAAAACACTATCGGGACAGATGTTTGAAGTATATAGACTTATTTCATGATAACTAACTGGATTTTGGTCTTTTTTTGTATAAACATAGAATGCAAAACAATATAGTACACAAATATTCCAAAAGAAGAAATATAAATGGAAATTTATTTTGTTTGTACTTGAAGTTAGAAATATGGACTGACTTTGCCATATTTCCCTAGAAACTCAATATTTACTGTATAGCTGAGGTTATATGGACAAAATTTACTGATAAAAACAGTAAGAATATATTTTGTAAATATAAATTTCCTTTCAAATTAATAAAACACAAAAAGAAGCCATAGCCATTTTTTTTATAGAAATCTCAAGTTATTCCCAGTCTTTAGCTACGTTACCAAACTGCCAGAAAAAAGAAACATCTAAATTCCTCTTAGACGTCTTTTACTTAGTTTGATGTAAAATTGCTTTAAGAAAACATTACAAAAGAAGGTTTTAAAAAAAAACTAAAATAAAAAGGATTCGTCAATGATGTTTGTCTTTTGTCTAGGATTCTTTTAGATCTAAAATTTCATCAAGTAAAGTACCAATAAAAAAAAAGAAAAAAATTTCTTGAAGGAATCAAAGTTCACTCTAGGTAAAAAGTTGCACAAAACCAAATAATAGAATAATTAACAACAATTTCTCCTTAAAACTGAAGTTTTCTCTAGATATGGATTTCTAATGGATCTAAGGTTGCATAAAGTCATAATCTCCTAATCGGTGTTGTCTGCTAGTGTGAAAGTGGCCAATAATAAGGCACAATAAGTAACATGAATGCCCTAGGTCAAAGGGTCATGGTGAAAGGATGCAGGGAACTGGAGGAATGCGAGAGCTTCTTTTTCACCTCTTGACGGATTGATGGGGCCCATATTCTTAGGGGTGGGGAGACACATCCACAGCGTCCCAAAATGCTGCCTAATAAGGGGAAGAGCTGTTCTTTATCGCGCAACGTTGTATTTTTGCTGAACAAAAGCCTTTGTGAAGTCGTGCATCAGCGTCACCCCCCGTCTGAATCAAAAAAATGGGAACAACCCCTTCGGGGTGGTATGTTTTGTTTTTTTCAACGTTCAGGATCAAAGAATCTTATTTTTTCAAAGCAATGGGAGTGGGTTTGTTTACCACCTCAATATGATTGCATCTCAGCTGTGCCAAAGTTCTTTGCAGTAGGTATCTGTCACTACTATTGAGAGACAAAAGAAGCTTTGTAGATAGCACTTCCCTTTAGACAAGCCAACTTAGTCATGCTCCCGAGGTGCACATACCACCACTATGTTGTCTGGAGCAAAGTAGGCATGAAGAAAGCAGTGATACACTTTACTTTAATCTAAAGAAGGGTGTTTCTTTTGGCCTGTATCAAAGAATATACCTAAACAAAACTTTATTTTAACAAGACTTCAGGGAATGCCCAGACATGAGACTCTAAACCTAACTGTGCCTTACCTCGGTATAATCTTTCTTGCGACCTTAAAGGACCAAAAATAACAAAATTTCCTATATGTCATTGAAACTTTTGTACATAACAATGAAATCTGTCCTCTGCATTCTCCAATGGTAATGGTACTTCTACTCAACCTCGGTGAGTGCCCAGTGAGCATTATTGGGACACCAGTGACATCGGACGTAAGAAAACCCATTACCTTTGGGTATTCAATTGGATCCTTTGCTTACCAATAATGAATTAGTGACACTTAACTAGAAGTTGTTTCTGTCAACCAATCTACTCTCCCCAAAAAGTCTTTACCATTTTTCATATTCAGTTTATTAAGACTGGGTACAATCTTAGCCAATCCTTCTTTAATGCAGGTCAGCATAGTCTGATTCAAGGTTATTTGTTTGAAAATACCAGAGGTGTCTAAAGTCAGTCCTCAAGGTTGTGTCCTGAAGGTTTGTAAAGGTTTCGCTGCTCTAAGCCAAGGCAAGTTTATTTATACAGCACATTTCAGTAGCATGACAATTCAGGGTGTGTACATGAAAAAACATAACATGAAAACACATGGAGAAAAATACATTGCACTGGCATATAGGTAATTAAATAATTACTGAAAATGAATAATTAAAGAGAGCAATCAATTTATAATTAAATGAAAGAAAGTTGGACTGAAAACCTAAACCAATAATGTTTAATAGCACAGCCCAAGGCAGCTCTAAACAAACGTTTTAAAATCTTGATTTAAAACCATTTAGGGTTTTGGCACTTTAACAGTTTATTACAGATTATGGGAGCATAAGAACTAAAAGCTGCTTCTCCATGTTTGGTTCTGGTTCTGCGTGTGCAGAGTAGATTAGAGCCAGTGGACCTGAGAGGTCTGGGTGGTTGATCCATCACTATACCAGATTTAGAGCCTGTTTGGTGGTTTCTAGATGGATAAACTGATGCTGTGTGTTAACCCTTAAATACACTTTGGTCTGAAAATTGTTTGTTTAGTTTTGCTTTGATTCCGCTGAAGAAAGCTTTGGCACATGTATGCATTGATTTTCTCTGCATGTAACAGGAACGTGAATGGATTCATAATCACCTGGTGACATTAGGATGTATGTCTGTGTGTCGTCTGCATAATATGAAATCATGTCAATTAGTCATCAATTGAAAAATAGGTATGTGAGAGAAGGTAAACTTCAAAAACCTACAGGACATTGGACATCAAGACTGACTTTGGAAACCCCTGTTCTAGACGACAACAACCTATTTGCTAATGGGGCAGAATCTTGATCTGAATCTTAATCAACCTCTAGTTTCACAAAAAAGGGATTAGGCTTTGGTTTTTCATCACACATCGCGTAATCCACGGTTTAAACAGCAACTTATGTAAAAGGAACAAGAGATAAAAAGGACAAGATAATATGGTGCAAATTGGTAGTATTTTATGTCAGAGACAGATGGCTCAAAAAGAAAAAGAAAAAAAATGACACAAAAAAGGCAAACTGAGAGAAAGCAAGAAATAAAAGTTGGGGGGCGTGCAGTGGTTAGAGCGCACGACCCATGTATGGAGGCCTTAGTCCTCGACGCGGGCGACCCAGGTTCGAATCCGGCTTGTGGTCCTTTCCCGCATGTCTCTCCCCCTCTCTCATACCCCCTTTCCTGTCGGTCTACTGTCAGAAAAACGAGCCACTAGTGCCATAAAAAGCTCAAAAAAAAATAATTAAATTAAAAAAAAAAAAAAAAGTTGTTCAATTAAAATTTGATCAATAATGACGCTGTACTTAAACAATCTACGTAGAGTAATCTACGTGGTATACTTTACAGTCAATCCGCTAATTCAAGAGAGTGTTTGAAATTCAACGTGTAGGTTTTTAATCAAGGTACACAAAATGTTTCACTTCATAAGTTGAAAGTTTTGAACAGATCTTGAACATTACAGTCGCCAAAGTGATGGTTAATGAACCCACTGTTGAGATTACAGAGTATGTACATGTTATAAGGTTAATGGATTAAGAGAACGAAGAAAAAAATATTGAAAAGATGTTTGAACAAACAGGAAAAACATTCAAGAAGTCAAAGATAGATTCTGATAAGAAAAAAAATATCATATTTAGCCGACAAGTCTATACATTACATGTAATACTGACATAATTACTATGCTAATATTAGCATTGTCATGCTAACAAGCTAAGTAGATTAAACTGAAAACAAAGGAGAGTTGATCAAGTAATCAACCTAAACATTAGAGGCTTTTAACCTAAAAAAGGTATTCAAATACATTATAGACCATAATGACCATAATACTACTTCTAAAACCTCTTTCACACTAAAAATAGTGACTTAGTTAAAAAAGCTAAGTCTGATCCCTTGCTGGCAAGCCGCATGGTATCTATGGGCATCTGTCTGGTGACGCCATCTAGGTTAGTGTTGATGATGTCACCAGTGCAACAGAAATCAGGAAAGTAAACAATGGAAAGCAGCATGGAAGGCAGCCAGGGTGCACTAAGTGTGAGTTATTTTTTTGTTCCTTTGTCCAGCAGAATCTCTCTTAGCAGTGCTCCGCCATGTTTATCTAATGGAAGTAAAGTTGTTTTGGCTTGGTAGATCGGACACGACTGGAACTATGCTGTTACGTACATTCGTTATGTTCAATGCTATCCCATAAATTAGCGGATCAACCCGGGTCTCATGTTCTAACTGTATGCCGAATCATTTAACACAGGTATTTTGGTCAGTGGGAGAGGGTTATAAGTCAACTATGCTAACATTCATTGGTTGACATTAGCATGCTAAAATGCAAAGCAAGTATAGAAAAGATGTAAGAAGGAAGACCTGCCTAAACAGAAATCAAAAAAGAATAAAACCCAATTTCTGACTAAATAAAAAAAATTACATGAACCTTTTTCTTTACACCAAATTTGTTTTTCTCTAAATCTTTGCAAACCCAACTGTCAGAAATCACCTAAAACATGCAAAAAATTTAATTATCAATGTTAATAAGAAAGGGAAATAAGCCAAACTCAAAAAAGTGTCCCAACTAAGGTTTGGAAGATTTCTAGCAAAAAACCTGAAGAAATAAATTATTTAATTACACTTTGGTATAGCAGTCAAGGCATGGGTATACTACATAACAATAGCATCCAGTTGCCCTACAGGGTGGAATAATTAATTTTGGAGGTGCCAGACGATGGCATTTGCAACCCAGTTGGAGGTCATTGGCTACCTTCTGTTGTGAGATTTAAAAATCTTCCTCCTACTATACAAAAAATGCTCACATAACCTGAAAAAGATGAACATTTTAGAATTGATTTTGATGTAAATCTTTCAGATTTACCAATGTTAGGGTTAGACAGCCAGTCTAATTACTTGGTACAAGGTCATGGCTTTGAAACCATTTGGTCTACCAGGGAACCATAGGTCAGTTCATGCAGAGACATTCTGGTTATTCTAAGTAGCTATTAGGTCATTTTGGCTGTCACAAAGGGGGAGTCGAGGAAAGGAGGGCAGCAATGACTTAAGGGTCATTCCTTTACACATTGCTTCCTTTTTCAAGGGGCCGTCCTGGCCTGGTAAATGGGATGGTCAGTGGTCATCCCCCCGAGACACCTACCCTGAGACCCATATCCCCTTCTGTCCAGCCCCTCTCTGCTCACTCAGGGGGAAAATTACTTTGAGCCGGGGGGATACAGCTCCATTGAGATGGAGAGAGGTTTGTACAAAAGAGGGTGAAGTTTAAAAAATTGTCTCTTTCTTCTATGCTTCATTGGAAGTACTGGGATGGTAGGAGCTCAGAGGGGACAAGGTCATTAGATTGGCATCTCCATAAGCTCTTCATTGCCATTGTCTGGATAAATCTGCTCCAAAATGACCTCCATGAGAAATGTCCCCAGTCAACCGCTCAGTGGGTCCTAGAATTTCCCCTTTTGTCTACCACTTTCAGTGGGCTTCCAACACAAAGCACATTTTTCAAGCAGAGCTACAAAGCTTGTCTGGTTCTGAGAACCAAGTGACATTGTTCCTCTGTATCACGGCTTGGAATGAATTGCAAGCAGCTGCGGACATGCTCAAGCCGTAAAACATCTGCCCTGAAACAAGCTTACCTTCGGACATTTCGCCGCTCCTCCTCAAGCTGTTTTAGGAGCTCATCTATGCATTTGTTGGCGTCCATGTACTCCTATCAAGAAAAGATGAGAATGGTTTATGGGTTATAGTAACTTTTCATTTAAAATATGCTTCTAATGGAAGACAGAAAAGTGTTCTGGAAAAGTGGTGACAATCACTTTAGTGTTCATTTCTTTGAGAGAGTAAAAACAGAAGCACCTTTTTGTAATATCCAACAGCAGCCCGAAAGCGAGGCCCAGCTGTGTAATGTCATTTGGGAACAGACTGCACTCACAAAACGTGCGCTACTGAGTTACAGGAATGAGCTACGGCCAAGAGCAAAATAGGGAAAACAGATGTTAGGATTTCTCAGCTTTGGCGTAATGATTTGCCTTTTAGTGGTAGGGCTTTGTAGAACAGACGGTGGGGCTGTTAATGTAAGAAAAAGGCAACCATACTTCAAAAATGTGGGTTTTTTACACACTCACTCGGTTGTGACTTGAGGTTGTCTCGGCAGTCCAGTCCAGGTTTAGGACTAATTAATTAGACGTTTGCTTGACGGGTCCCATGGGCAAGTGGTTATCTCAAAGGGACAGATGCTCTCCATTGATTTCTAGTCTCAAGAAAGATGGCATACCCATAAAGAATTGCAGTCTAGTAGATTAAAAAACAAAAACGCTTAATTTTTACATTCCTTCAAGTTCCTGAACCTGAGATACTTTTTTGTTACTTTCAGTGTCAGCTCTCTAATTAGTCCTTGGCATAAAAATATCTGCCTTTGCAGTCATTCTTTGTGAACAGAAGCAAGAGGAAAAACCAAACATTTTTGGAGTTTTCCTGTGATACACCATAAGCTCTGGGGTACATAACCTCTTTTGTTTTTATGAAAATTAAATGAGTTTTGTGGCAACAAATGGCACAACACTCTTTTCTTGGGAACCACAAAGAATTCAAAAAGCAACCTTAAAGCAGACGTCTGAAATGTCTTTATTCCCATTTAACTCTTGTAAGAATATGTTTTACACATCTATTTCCTCCTGATTTATTTTAAAAGAGATTATCATTTTAAATAGCTTTTCAATAGTTTAATCTCTTGTTTGAATAAATGTATATGAGGATTACTGACCATAAACTCTCCAGCTACTCTACAAAGCATTTTAATGTTTTATTGGATAGGTGAAACAAAGAAAAAAGAACTGGATTCTTAAAACAGTTTGAATGAAAAAAAGTTGAATTTGAATCTAGCAGAGTATTTCATAATTTCAAACATTTGACAAACATTGATTGTCAGATACCTTGGTCTGTTTTCCTCCAGCCCACAAAATGTTCATAAATAGGGAGCTTAATAAGTCAGAAATGGCATCAACAAAAGGAAAGAAATTTTATAAAATTAACACCTACTCAAACCTCTTTGACTTAGCTTGTCAGCCTTTTAGCAACCCTGTTAACATACTAAATCAACATCAGACTAAAAGTGATACAAATATTAGCCTGTGGAGCAAACATACCTGTACGAGTAGCTGATCAAACTTAGGTTTAATTTAGATAGCTCTAACTCCCAGTTTACATAAAGATATAAGCATGCTTACATATTATTATTACTTGAAAAATAAACATGTTGTTTAGTAAAAATCGTGTACAAATATATAATAAACTGGTCAAACTCATCAATATTGACTCTAACTAAAACTCTGACTTTACATTCTAACAGTAACATGTTAACATGCTAGTACCTGGAGAAAAAACATTATTGCATATATTCAAACATTTAAAAATTCATGGTATTTAGCTAGTAAACTTTCAAGATGGACTACACACCGCCAATAAATTATTACAGCTTAAGCTAAAGGTTTGTGAAATGGCAATTCAACACGCATTCAAAGTATTTAGTTTCAAACACAGAGAGGGTTGTTTTCTGAAACTTATAATGATAATGTAATCATGTGGCTAGGTTTTTTGGAACCACTGTATATTTTAGGTGTTCTTGTTGTTAGCCAGTGGACAACTTAGTAATATTTTCTGCCACACCGATTTTAGCGATCGACACTAGAGATTCCCAAGGTTATCAGTGAGACCGAGCCTTCCAGGCATCTCATGATTGAATGAGAACAGATTCTGAGTGGTAAATTGGTGTTAGCAATTTAGACGATAGGTTACAGTATATGTTGTTTAGAGAGAATATTAGCGTAAAAACTACAATCTGCATCTAAACTCACTCTAACTCGCTACATAGGCAAGTAGAGACCAAGCTCCCTTTTTGTTCTCTAGGTGACGTAGCAATGAGAGGAGGGTTTACACTTATACTGACTCAAGCTCAGGTTCAGTCCTTGTTTAAATCCGATTAGGGCACCAAACAGAATATTTCAGACACAACAGCAAGATTGCAATTAATGTGTTAAAATAATGTTCAGGTCATAAAAACAGCAAAAAAATAATTATTTTGGGGTGAGTCATCCTTTAAGAGAGATTAAATTGGTTTGTTTTAATGTTAAAACAATTGGCATAACACAATTACCATATAAAACCAAGGCGGGGAATCGGTAACCGGCTCTGAATGTTTAAGTGAACGAAACACAACAAGAAGTGTCATGGCTACAGAACACCTATCTACATCTTAGTCCTTTATAGTTTTGCCGAAATCCTTAATGACTTTGTTTCAAACTAAAAACTAGTTTAATCATAGTTCTTAATAAACGTAAACCAGTTTAAACAAGTTTTCAGGGATCAAAAATCAAGATTTGTTGAAATTTAAAACTATGCTTCCACAAATGTAATATACAGCCATAAAAACACATGTGCTCGGTCTCACATAGTCAGTTCACAGATAGTGTTTGTAATTGCTCAAGCTTTCCAACCAAGCATGCCAGCTATTAAAAAAGCATATAGTCTTGGAAAAAGCCTTGGTCTTTTTCGTCCATATATTTCGTCCAGTTCAATCTGTGAACCATTCAGTTGCATGGAAACAAAATGTTGCCCACCCAAGCACCATGACCAAATCATCACTTAAACAGTTGGAGTGTTAGTATTTAGCAAAGCTCCAAGAATGTACCCAACGTTTTCACTGAAAAATCGATGTGGGAGGTAAGGCTGATGTGCAGAAGCCTAATAATTTGCCTGGAGCCCTGTTTGGACTTATCCTGACCTGCAGATGACCCACCTCTGAGGTCTGACTATACTTAAAGTACTGCTGTTATCACACCATGGGCTTTTTTAACCTGTGGCCTTGACAGCAAACTCTTACCAGACCAGATGTTCAAGCCGCTGTTCTAAATACAGTAAGCCCTCGTTGTTTTGTCTAGTGAGCCTTCAGAGACTACCACTCCAACACAGTCATAACCAGTGCCAGGATAAGTGCCAGGATAGCATGCCAAACACCCAGATCTCCTACTGAGTAAATGGCAAGTGAAGCTTTTAACCAAACAACAACAGATCAATGTCTCACAGTGTGACATGCAGTTTTCCAATATATGTCCAATATATTTTAAAACATTTTTACAAAATGTGATTAACCACAATCTGTCATGTCTATCTGTGATAATATGATTAATTAGTGTGAGAAATCATTGATGTTAGTTAAGAACATTGTCTTGAAACCATCTGTAAGTTGCTTTGTGCCAAAAATGCAAATTGCATGAATACTAGGAGACCAACAACTACATTTCCAGAGGTATTTGAAGAAGTACAGTTGAGGGAGGATACAAATTTGTTAAAATAGGATGTTGTGAGAATCAAATCACAAATGCCAAGAGTAAAACTCGGGTAAAAAAACACAACAAATGGGAAATCTCAGCCCAGGATACTATTTATATACACTGCCATTTCCAAAAGTATTACTTATGAGAAAGTACTTTATAATTCAAGCACAGCATCAGAAACGTCCGTTGAAAGTCATAAAAGAATACTCTAACAAGTTTATTAAAATGTCCAGAAAGTGCCTAAAATGCACCTTCTCTCTGGAAATGTACCATGCAGACTCTTAAAGATTTTATTAACATTAACATGGAAATACCCACTAGGTTGTTGGAAAATACAGTAGAGGTTACAGACAAACAATCTGCAGCTTTTAGTAAGTCCTATCTACAGTCCTATCTAAGTCCTACAATATCTGAATGTATCCATGGGGTTCTAGGAATGTGCCCTATAAGTTCAAGCAAATTTCAGTATAATTTTCTGGAAAATAATCCCTAAATCCTGGGACCATGCTTGAAAAGTCAAAGTACTTCTGCAAAGTCCTACATAGGGTTGTGGAAGCTACTCTGTAAGTTCCAGGAAAGTGTCTTGTAGGTTCAAGGTAGATAACCTTTAAGTCCTATGACCAAAGTATGTCATTTTGAAACAAGCGCTGTATATTCCCCTCTAGGGTTGTTTGAATTACGGTTTAAAAAGGAGCTGTCATTTAAGTGATGGGAAAGTCTTGGAAAACACTAAAAATTGTTGACTCCCTTGAAGGTACCTGGAACATGGGAGCTGGCTTGGAGCTCGTATGTCTGGTTGTGTCTTTCCTGATGGGGCCGCCTGTGGAGCTGGATGACAGTTACC